>CM038218.1:3168227-3430709 GCA_021442155.1 Cymbidium sinense
TAATTGGTGGATTTGATTTAAGCTTAATTTTAGAATTAGCTTTAATATAACTTATTTAAATTAATTTTATTAATTAAGATGATGGATTAATTTATTAAGTTTACATTAATTAGATGTTTGATTAATTAAGTTTGATTAAGGGTAATTAAATTTTAAAATATTAGATTAATTAAGGGTTTGTTTAATTAGAGATTAATGACTTAATTTCCCACATGTGAGTGATTTGGTTTAGTTGAGTGTTTTCCTTAAGTTTGATTTGATGAAAGGATTATTGTTATTACCACTATTGTTATTAAGTGAATTAATTGTTTATTTTATTTCAATTAAGTTTGATTATTTATGATTAGAGTTTTATTTGATTTGATTCATTTATTATGTTTGTTTGATTTCATTAACATGTTTGATTTAGTTATTAGGTTTAAATATTTAATGGATAATTAATTATCTCATTCCAAATGGATGTGATTTAATCATATGTTAATTAAGTTCACTTTTAATTTTATTTGGTTTAATTCGATTAGTATCAAATGATTAAAGTTTCCTAAATTCGTTGGATTTTGAGTTTGATTTAAGATTTAATCATTTAATTGAGTTTTATTAACTTAAATAGGTTTAATCATATTTAATTTAATTTTCCCTAAGAATGATATTTCTCTGATTTGAGATTTGATTAACGATTGCTTAAGTGCTATTTTATTTCCAATTTTGATTAAATATTTAAATTATTTTTTTTAAGATTATATTTTAATTAACTCCTTAATTGATTAAATTCTAACCTTAAGTGTTTGTTTGGGGTTCATTAAGATTTAGAAGATCACATTATTTTCTTAAAATTCTTAGATGTCAATTGAAGTGATTTAAGCCATTTTGAAGATTTTTGCAAATTTTTGAATTTTTATTTAATTTATTTTATTAAAATGAACAATCTGAATTTCAAAATTTAATTTCTCCTAATCCAAAAGTCTTTTTAATTTGAACCTTTTATGGTAGGTGTGTTTAAATTATAGTTTTAATCCCTAAAAATTTCAACTTAATATGACTCATATTTTTGGTTTAATTAATAAAATTTGATTTTACTAAAACTCAAATTAAGCTCACAATACTCAAGAAATTTGGGAATTTTGGGTTTGGATTCTCTCTAAAGACGAATCCAAGGAATCCTTGTTTGTGATTGTTGGTTAAGTATTTTATTTTCTATGAATTTTGGAAATTTCATGTGATTTAAATTATTATTATTATTATTTATTTTATTTTATTTTTTTAAAAAAGGAAATATGCGCGGTTTGGGTGGGACGAGACAACAACCCTCGGCTCACTTTGGACCGTCTGATCATAGATCGGACGGTCCAGATCGGATCGCACCATCCAGAGGCAATGATCGCGCGATCGATCGGGCAACCGCGGACGATAATCGGATCATTTTAGGCGATTGCGGATCGATCCGGTTTGATCGCTCAAATGGCACGATCGGATGGTCCAGATCGCATCACGTGATCGGCGCAATCGCGCGATGAAGCCATCCGACCCCGCGCGATCACGATCGGATCGCCGTGAGCCACGGTGAATAGTGTTTTCAAGGGTATTTTGGAAAAAAATGAGGGTTTCTAGGCCAAAACTTTTCCAAATGGACCCATTTTAATGCCGATTCGCACCAAAAAAATTCTATTTTCTAATTGGGATGATTTAAAGTAAAAATAGGATTATCTGGAAATTCCTAAAATTGGAAAATTACAAAATATGCGAAATCTTAGGTCGCCTATGGTTTGGCAAATTTACCTTGGGATGATTTTGGTGGTAAAGATCCAGCGAACCCCTGGTATGTGAGGAAGCTTTGAGTGATCTTAGCCCTTGCCTCCCTTGAATGTCACCTTCTCTGTTATCATTTCACCTAAGAGAAAATACTTATATTTTTGAGCTCAAAATGGCTCAAAGAAGTGGGGGATGGGTTCCCTTTTGCTTTGGGGAGCTTTTGGGGGTTGAATGGTTGTGAGAGGAAGAGATCTAAAGCCTCATCTCCCCCTCCTTTTATAATGGCCGAAAATTCAATATTTTTTGAATCTTTTGGCTCCAAATTGATTGCCATCTTGTTGGGGTGGTTGGGATGGATGCTAGATTGATTGAGGACTTTCAATTTTTGCTCCAAAGTCCTCTCTTGCTGCCATATGATCAGATTTATTCAATGCAAATGTTGGGGATGAGTTAAGTGCATGTGATGGGGGGAATTAAATGAGGTTGGGTGGAATCCTATGTGGGAGAGGATTCATGAGGGGTTTAAATGGGTTGGGTTTATTTTGGGCTGATCCCAAATGGGTTTGGGTCTGGTTTAATCAGCCCCCAATGGGTTTTGGCTTGGTTTCAAGGGATTTGGACCAATTTGGGTCATATAGGTCATTTTGGGTCAAATTGATCCATTTGACAAAAATTGGCCAAATTGGCTTGGGTTATGGGTTGATTCATGTTCAATTGGCTAATTGAAGATGAATGTGGTCTTTGGTTTGAATTAATTTGGATTTAATTTAGGTTTAGGCCAAATTGACCCTTTAGGCCAATTTGGGCTAGGTTAGTTAACCAATTGGGGTCGATTGATCAAATTAGGTTTATGATCTTTGGTCAAGTTCAATAATCAATTTGAAATGAACTTGAGCCATTGGTTGCAATCAATTTGGGTTAGATCATGATATGACCGATTTGGTCCTTTAGGCCAACTTGGTCGATTTGGATCAAATTTGGGCTTGGTTCAATTGATTGCAATTGATCATCTTAGGGTGATCAAAATCATGGTGGAAGATTTTGGTGAGCTTAGTTCAATCCAATTTGGGTTGGATTAGAAGTTGGCTCAAATGGGTCCTTTAGGTCACTTTCAAGTGGACCTAAATGGGTCAATTGGTTTGGTTTTTGATTTGTTTAGTTAAACTTATATATGAGCTAGATTGGAATATAAATTCAATGGACAATCAATTTGGAGTCTAAGAGATTTTGGCTCATTTGAAATTTTCAAGTCAAAAGGGCTTGGGTTTTGACTTGGGTTGGTTTCGATTTGAGTTGATGATTGTAGGTTTCATTTATATTTGGGTAGATAATTGAATGAATGATTGATTCAAGAGAAAATTCATTAGTTTTGACGATATAGATAGAATTTGGCTAAGTCCAAAGAATTGGCTTAAAGGGTTTTATTGAGTTTGATTTGATTTTGATTTAGTTTTGGTAATTTGAATTTGGATTTCATTTATATTTGTGAATATAAATGAATAATGATTCATAAAGAGATCAATTGAGTTTGATTTGATTTAAGGGGAGTTTTGGCTAAGCTTATGAATGTGGTTCATATGGCTTAGGAAGGGATTTTAGGATTGAAATTTGATTTTGGGTTTCAAACATTTGGAGTCAAATTTTGAAATTAGATTTGGAATTTGAACTTGAATTTGTGATTTGGTTTGAGAATAAGGTGATTTGATAAAGTGCATCTAGATTGGGTTTAGGCTGGGATAGGTAATTTAAAACCCAAGGCATAACCTAATCTTATGATTAACACTTCTAAGTTCTGCTTAGACAGTGTTCACCTAATCACTAGATGTGTCTTATGACTAAGAAATCTTAGTGTCTAGAAGAGTCTTAAGTCTAAGAAGAGGAGGTTAAGAGCTCACTCCAAAAGTTAGGTCAACAACCAATTAAGGCTTTGGTCAAGTTCAATAAGTGATTTGGAATGAATTTGACCCATTGGTTTGGATCAATTTGGCTTAGATCAAGTTTTGACATATTTTGACCCTTTAGGTCAAAATAGGATAACTTGGGTCAGATGGCCAATTCGGCTAGGTTAGGCTCAAATGTTGGCTTGGTCAAGTTCAAACATACGTCATGAGTGAACTTTGATCAATGATTTCAATCAATTTGGCCTATGGTGGAATTTGATTATGTTAGGTTTCATTTTGGGCTAAGTGTTGACTTGGTCAACCCTTAGGTTTGACTTGGTTTGACCCAATTTGATTGATTGATCATCCCATGATGATTGTTGATCATGATGAGAGGCATAGATGAGTTTGGTTCAGTCCAATTTGGTTAGGATTATAATTTGGCTCATTAGTGTATTTTGAGTCACTTTGGGTCAAGTGGGCCTAAGTGGGTCAAATGGCTTGGTCAAAGCTTGATTTGAGTTTGATTGATCTTGTATATGGACTTATGATTGAAATATAAATCCATTTACAAGTGGTTTGAAGTCAAATGGGTTTTGATTCATTTGACAATTTCATATTCAAAGGGTGAACATGAAAGGATTTAGGGTTTGATTTTTAAATTTTATTTTGATTTGGTGATTAAAGTTTGCATTTATATATGGACTCATGATTGTAGGTTTGATTGAATCATAAGAGAAAATCAAGACTTTGGCTTGATTTGAAATTGATTTGGCTAAGTTAAAGATTTTGACTTGAAAGGCTTAGGTTGGATATTGAGTTGATTTGAGTTTGATTTTTGGAATTGGTTTTGATTGTTTGAATTTATATTCATTTATATATGTGAATATAAATGAAGATATAAATTGATCATGAGAAATTTTCAAGAATTCGAAGTGGTTTAATCATGATTTGGGCTAAGTCCATTAAGAAGGATTTAAAAGACTTAAAAAAATTTTGGAGTTTGAAGTTTGAATTTTTAAATTTGGTTTGATTGATTTATATTTATATTTCATTTATATTTGTGAATATAAATAAGCATATAAATGAATTATGAGAAAATCTCATGACTTTGAAATGGTTTGATCAAGATTTAGGCTAAGTCTATTAATGAAAATTAAGGACTTAGAAAATTTTAAATTGAGAATTTAATTTGAGGTTTGATTTAATGATTTATATATTTATATTTCATTTATATATGTGAATATAAATGAGAATATAAATGAGTTTTGAGAAAATCCCATGAATTTGAATTGATTTGATCATGATTTAGGCTAAGTCCATTAAAAGGAATAAAGGACTTAAGAAGATTTTAAAATGGAAATTTAATTTTGCATTTGATTTGATTGATTTATATTTATATTTCATTTATATATGTGAATGTAAATGAGAATATAATTGAGTTTTGAAAAAATCTCAAAGATTTGAATTTTTTTAGATCATGATTTTGGTAAGTCCTTAAAGGAAGATTAAGGACTTAGGAAAATTTCATGAATTGATTTGAAATTTTGAGTTTAGTTAAATTTATATATCATTTATATATTTGAATATAAATGAGAATATAAATGAGTTATAAGAAAATCTCAAAGATTTGAATTAGTTTAGATCATGATTTTGGTTAAGTCCTTAAGGGAAGATTAAGGACTTAAGCAAAATTTGAGCTTAGGAATTTTGATGGATTTTTATCTTGGGTTTCAATCATAGATTTCAATTATGAATTTTGATCATATAATTGATTTGAGTTTGGAAAAAATTAAATAGAATTTATTTGGAGTTTGACTTGAAGGAAGGAAAGTGAGGAATGGTTTAAGCTAAGGGTAGAAATTTTTCTAACACCTCTAAGGCATGACCTATTCTACGGCTAACTCTCTAAGTCTCTATGGTTAGGTTGAGGGTCCACCTAATCTCTAGATGTGTCTTAAGACTAAGGAACTCTTAAACTCTAAGAGGAGTCTTATGTCTAAGATGCAGAGGTTGAGAGCTCATTCTAAAAATGAGGTCAACAAAGGGCGCCCAATAGGTGTGGTGTGACTAACAAGGAGCACCGCACGCATTGGTGTTGACCCAAACGATCAACAACACTGTGAGATCACAAGCACTAACAGAAATAATTTGTCCTTAACCCAAGGCATAGAAAGAATCCAGAGCTTAGTGCAATGTGGCACTACTTAAGTCCAAGACACAAGAGAGGGAGGGAATCCACTAAGGGATAACGTGTGAACCTTCCGCTAGGGAAGCATGTTCATGTCATCCATAAGGGGATGAAAGGTTTGATTTGATTCTCACTGAGGAGAAAAAGATTTGATTTGTTCTGCTGGGAAAGAGGGTTGAATTTGTTTCAATTTTGTTTGGTTTGAATTTTTAGATGAACCATTTGTGATGGTGACTAAGTAGGAGCCATGGAGGCTAAGACCTAACTCAGATTAATCCAAAGGGTAGTCTACTAAACACATAGTAGGACTAACCAACTAAAGGATGCCTTTGGTATGCAGAAGTCTAAGATAAATAAAGAACTTACATCTTCCAAAGTAGACTTTGATGGGGTAATCTATTAGCAAGACAACAGATTGAACCCAACCTAGGGGTGACTATTGAGTGAATGTCGATGGGGGACTCAGATCAACTTAAAGGTAGTCAAGATTAATTTCATTTTTAAATTTATTTCTTTTGATGGATTCCATCAATTTGCGATGGATCACACTGAGAAGGAGCTTATAGAATCCTAGACCTATCTCAGATTTACTGAAATAAAGGGGGTAGTTTCCCGACCGATGGGAGAACTATCCGACCAAAGGAGTGCCTTTCAGTTTGCAATGATCAATTCAAGGGAAGAAAGCTCGGGGACTTATATCTTCCACTAGAAAAGTAACTGGGGTGATCGGTTGCTTTGGGAAATAAATCGAACCCAACCTAGGGTCGCCAGACAATCATGCTAGAAAGAATCGTAGTCTTACATCTTCCAAAGTGGAATGACTGGTAACCTTTATGGAAAAATAGATTGAACCATGGCATTATAAAGTGACTACTGGATTTATCTCAACTCGTAGTGTAATTCTATAGGAGTTCTACAACACTACCCCTAAAGATAGGATGCCTGCTTGGGAAAAGGGGCCCTTTGGGGGCTTGAATTTCTAATCCACAAGTAAATTAATTTTATTTATTTTGTTTAGTTTTCTTATCGTTGACCCTGTTAGTTTACGAGGGATCAAACTGAGAAGGAGCTTATATCAGCCTAGACCTATCTCAGATTTATTGTTACAAGGGAGAATCTACACATCTGCGGAACAAATTCTCCAACCACAAGGGACTGTCCGATCCAAAAGTAACCTAGATAGTGTCTAAATGGGGTCGTAAAGGACTTGATCCAAAATAGAGTGCTTGTAGGGGATGGGGACACTAAGAGCTTAATCCAACACTCTAGAGAGGATGACATGGATAGTCATATATCCAAATAGGTATTCAGTGTCCAACTCAAGGAGAAAGTACATGGACTCATATCTGTCAAGAGTGGTGTACTCACTGAGTCATCCAAGATAGCAACATCAACCAACCTAAGGTGCCCATCAGTTTGCAACAATCAGCCTAGAAGAAAGCTCGAGGACTCACATCCTCCTATAATGAAACTGATTGCTGGGATAGTCTATCTTCTGCTCGACAGGTGCTATTCGACCTAGAGTGACTACTAAGTGAATGCCATTGGGGGGCTTAGATCAGCTCAAAAGTAGTCAAGAGGAAAGGAGCCTCTGGGGCCTTATCCTAAACCTCAAATATACTCAACCTAGTTAGAGCATGATGGCTAGTTCAAGAAGAAAGCACGGGGGCTCACATCTTCTTAAGCAAAGTCAACATGAGGTACTCAGTAGAAGTGAAGACTATCAACAATGCTCGTTTTGTAATGGTCAAGTAGATGAAAGCTCGGGACTCACATCCTCAACAATGACCACTGGAGTGACATACTAGCGAGGTAGCATGTAGACATGACCTAGAGCAGCTAATGAGTGAGTGCCACAGTGACACAGGGGGCTTGCTCCCACATCAAATAGCTCAAGACAAAAGATTTGTGTTTGTTATTATGCATGTGCTAAAAAGAATAAGATGCCTATTGGGGACTCTTACACCTACCTTAAACATACTGGGGGTTGGGTGAAATAACAAAAAAAAAAGGATTCCCACTAAGAAAGGATGTCGCAGTTCTCTCACACCTAACTTAGTTAAACAAAATAGATGCCTCTTGGGTTCTCTTATCTATTCTAATAGCATCGAGATTGTGTTTGTGTTGTGAAAGAGGGATAGATGCCACCGGGGACTCTTACACCTACCCTAACATGTTATGGCGATTCAGAAGACAAGCAAACAACACTTTGAAGAAGAAGATTTGATGAATGGAATTAGATTTTGTTCTTTTATTAATGATTGTTTTCAAACATGATTTGTTTTTCATAATATTTCTTTAGATAGAGCTCATTAATTGGAAGCATCGTTCCCATTTACAATCAATAAGCGATAAGATCCTCCTTGGTTTTCTCTATGACATAGGGCCTTCCCAAGTGGGTTCAAACTTGCTCCCATCTTTGACGGCAATAATGGTCTCCTTAGACTAACACAAGTTCTCCTACTAAAAGACCTAGGGTGGACCAACTTGTTGTGAGCTTGAATCATTTTACAACTCGAGCACCAGGTGACTCTCCTCCAAACCTTTAGCTCTTCTAACCGTAACTTTGTATTCTACTCTATAGTGATCTTATTACCCAATGCTATCCTTAGTGATGGGAGTTGAACTTCTAAAGGAAGAACGGTTTCAAACCCATACACTAAGAAGAATGGGGTAGACCGAGTCAGAGTGCGATATGTGGTGAAGTAGGCCCACAAGGCTTCAACCAACTACTCGTTCCACTATCATTTATTATCATTAAGAGTCTTCTTCATTATCTGGATGAGAGTTTTATTGAAGGCTTCTACTAAGCCATTAGCTCTGGGTAGTAGTTGGTGGAGTATCTCAAATCTAAGCCATGTCTTCTGGAGAAGCTGTTGATCTTGGTTCTTTTGAATGCAGTACCATTATCAAATATAAATTTTTGAGGCACCCCAAACCTATATACGATATGATTCCTAAAAAATTGAAGCACATGCTGAGCTGTGACCTCTCTAAGTGGGATTACCTCCGCCCACTTGAAAAGTAGTCGGTGGCAGCTAAGATGAATCGATGCCCCTTGGAAGAAGGAGGATTGATCGGACCCATAATGTCTGTACCCTAACACTCGAATGGCCATGAAACCAATGTAAGGTGTAGAATGTTGGGTGGTTGGTGGAGGACCACACCATGTACCTAACACTAATGGCATCTCTTAGCTACATCCATGCAATCTGTGATCATCGAAGGCCAATAGTATCCAAGTTTTTTGATCTTCATCTTCATCTTTGGACCAGATTGATGTGCTCCGCATAGACTTGAATGTACCTCAATTATAATGCCATGGGCTTCATGTCTGTCTAAACAACATAACCACATTTGGTCAAAAGACCGACAATATAGGGTGCCATCAACAAGAGCATAGGAGAGAGCTCTTTGTTTCACTTGATGGGCTTGTGACTTTTCTTGAGGTAGTTTGCCGATGTTCAAGTAATCTATGAACGGTTGCCTTCAATCCAGCTCCTTGTCCATCAATGACAACCTTTCAGAGAAAGATCTCTCGATGAGTTCAACATCAATAAGGGATAGGGAATCATTTTGGACCCTTATTAAAATGGACTCATCTTCCGACATGCCAATTCTTTAGCAAGTTTTGCCAAGAATCTACTCTGTGCTGGGAGAACCTTGTAGATGGTGACTTCAAGAATTTAGCCAACAACTTCATGGTATACTCATAGTAATGATGAAGCTTGGGTTTGAGGACCTGGTAGGATCAAGCAATCTGGTTGATGACCAACTGAGAATCCCCAAAGATGTTGTTGCTCTTGACATTGATAATGATGGATAACTCTAGACCAACAATCAAAGCCTCATACTCAACTTCATTGTTGGTGCAGGGGTTGAAAGATAGTATGAGAATCTCATCACATCACGATTTAGAGTTAGAAGAACTATTCCTACCCCTGCCTTTCCTGGGAAAATAAATCATGGTGCTTCACCTTTAAGAAAAGAAGCAACACCATCAAAATACATCTCCCATCGGTGGTTGCTGACCTCCCCTAAGTTCATGATTTGTTCATCGGGGAGATTGTCACTAAGAAGAGAATCAGCAAGAAGTGCTACTAAGAAATTCACTAGTGCATATCCTTTTACCGCACAGAGGGGTATGAATGTGATACCAAATTGTGAGAGAATCATGGACCAATGAGCCAAACGTCTAGATAGCATTGGTCGTGTCATGAGATACTGTAGTGGATTGGTTTGGGAGATCAAGTTCACCTTATGAGAAAGCATGTAATGTCGTAGCTTCTAAAATGCAAAGATCAAAGCTAGGCAATGTTTCTCAATAGGTGGATAGTTTGCTTCAGCAGAATCAGATGACGACTGAGGTAGTAGAGTGTGCTTTCCTTTCCTTCATCATTGGCTTAGGACAACAGAGTGCCGAGAGAGTCATCCAATGCAGCAGTGTATAGGATGAGTGGCCTGCCCGGGATAGAGGCTACTAGAACTAGTGGCTTCACCAAGTACTCTTTGATGTCTTTGAAAGCAACCTGACACTTGTCATTCCACTTGAACTTGGTGTCCTTTTTGACAAGTGCCGAGAATGGCTTGCATCTCCCTGATAGGTTTGAGATAAAGCATCTTAGATATGCCAGCTATCCTTGAAAGGATCTGAGTTGAGTTAAACTCTTAGGAGGTGGCATTTCTAAGATAGCTTTAATCTTTTTCAAGATCTATTTCTATTCCCGATCGAACAAAAACCCAAGGAACTTCCCTGAAGAGACTTCGAATGCATACTTCAGGGGATTCATTTTGAGGTTATATTATCTTAACCGTTCGAAAATGACTCTCAAGTCAAAGAGGTGGTCTTCCTTTTCTTTCCTCTTGACTACTAGATCATCAACATAGCATTCAACCTGATGATGGATGAGCTCATTGAAGATCTGAGTCATGGCCCATTGGAATGTAGCAGTAGCATTTTTAAGGCCAAAAGACATGACCCTATAACAGAAGATTCCAATTAGGGTTCAAAAAGTAGTGTTTCTTTCATCTTTAGGAGACATCTTGATTTGGTTATAGCTAGATGACCCATCCATGAAAGAGAAGACTGCATGAGATGAGGCAATGTCCACCATTAATTTTGGTATAGCAAGAAGAAACTCATCCTTAGAACATGCCTTATTTAAGTCCCTAAAATTGATAAATGCGAATTTAGCCATTCTTCTTCTTAACTGGGATGACACTAGCTAACCATGTAGGATATTTTTCTTCCTTGATGAAACCAGCATCGATCAATTTCTTGACTTCAGAAATACCTGTTGTTCATTTTGTAATCACATGCATCTAGGAGCCCACTTAATAGGGGTAACATTAGGATCTATTGCTAGCTTGTGGACTGCTACGTCAGGATATAATCCGAGCATTTCTTCATAACTCCATGCGAAGCAATCTTTAAACTCAGTTAATAACTAAGTCATTGGTTTCTTCTTCATTTAGCAATGAACTGATATATGTCGGGCGTGGATTTTCTTCTGTCCCAAGTTGGTTTCTTTAAGCTTGTCTATTATTGATTGAATCACCTCTTCAAATTCTGGTGGTGCCTCTTTGACTTGGAGATCATCTGGGTCATCTAAAATTTCTAAACACACATTCTCATAAGAGTTAGGGATGTGTGAGAAGAAACTATCAGATTCCAAATGGTTGGTAACAACTAGGCAATAATCTTCATTATCGACCAGACCCATTGTACCAAATCCTAGACCTGCTCTTGATTGTGCTTCCCTACCTGTATTGTTCCATAGCTTTTTGAAGTATTCTGACTTGTGCTTGGACCATGTATGAGGAACTAAACCTTTCTATATAAGGTTTTGAACACAAAGCGAGTAAAAGTCAAAATATAACTCCATTAATTCTTTAAAAGTATCTTCCTCAAGCTCTACATCAACTTCAGGGCTTGAGGATAACGATCCCATAAAGAACTTCTTCTGCTTTATGTCACTGGAAGACTTAGGGACTTCCTTAACTACTAAACCTTCAACTTTCTGAGATGTAAGTGAGGTAAGAGCTAAGGTTCCCAACTATTGCCTAATAGTTTCACATAAACTAGATTAGAATACTTTGCTTTGCTTTGAGGCCTAGTCTTCTCCTTTGTATGGATCGAAAGTCACCTCCAATGGAACCCACTGGGAGGGGTTGGCTGGTATATTAATCACATTGGACTCATCCTCCGAGCTGGATTCTAAGTCTATGTGAATAGTAGGGGTACTCCTATGAACTGGAACACGACCTCTATTAGATAAAGGCCAACTAGGGGGTCTCCCTCTGGAACTACCTCTGTTTCTACCTCTACCTTTGCCTAGTGGAGATTGAGTCATCCTACCCACATGTCCATATGATGGAATGAACTATGGGTGGAATGTAATATGCTGATCTATTTCTTCTTCAATTCCCCTTTCTTGTTTACTTGGACTTTTATTTTTCTTTTCATTTTCTTTTATCTTTTCTTTTGCTTTATTTTCTTTTTCTTTTGATTTTGCATTTGAATTTTGTCCAATTTCACGAGAAAGAATGTTTTGGGAAAGTTAGTAAGTCACATCCTCATAGATCTCAATCTCTTTAACTGAAAATGGCTTTTCATCTCCGTTGACATGGTATTCAATTCCATCTTTTCTGAACTTTATGCACTGATGAAGGGAGGATGGAACAATCTTGTTTTATGTATCCAAGGCCTACCAAGCAAAGCAGTGAATGAAGTATTCAAATCAATGATGTAGAACTTGGCTTCAGTCTTCCAGTCACCTATCTCCAAAGGTAACACTATAGAACCTAAAACCCGCTCACCTTGATCATTGAATCCTCTCAACATCATCCTATCTCCTCGGAGTGTAGAGATGTCGATCTTCAAATAGGCAAGGGTCTTTAGACTCATAATGTTCACCGATGCACATGAATCCATGAGAACCAGTGAGTGAACTGTCCATGTCAAGCTGATGTAGAGGGGACAGTTGTGCTCCAAGTCCCCTAGATGAAGGTCTTCATGTGTGAAGGTGATCCCTTGGGCTTATTTTGCATAATGTGTTTCCTCACCTATAGTAGTCAGTTGAGCTAAGCATATTTGGGATGAGGGGCCTTGATTAGTGACTCCTCATCTCTTTGGGTAAGACAAGGGCATCATATATGCTTAGCTTAGACTTTCTTAGATGAGAAAGGACATTGTAGTCCACCTTCTGTGTTCCACAAGCATATCCAAGGATGGAGCATCCTATGGAAGGGTTCTTGATCTTCAGTACAATGTTTCCCTCTATTTAGAGGTGCTGCCCTAGGAGGTAGAACCTTGTCACTATGGAGGTTGACTTCAGTGATCTCTTGAGGCAAGGTGGTGGAAGGTTCTACCTACGCTTTAGGCTCACCTACAGCTTCTCCAATGGGACCCTCAAAATTAGATGATTCTAAGTATATCTCAAGAGGTGAACCCATAGTATTCATAGTTGGAAAGTCCAACTCTGAATTAGAAAGAGGAAGATCAGAGTTGTTATAGTTATTTAGACTTGAAGAGTTATCGTTAGGAATAGAAGAAGACAATCCATCAGAAGTGACACATATGTAATTCAAACTATCTTTATTCTTCAATTTCTTGGAATTATTTGGGGGTACAAAGTAGAAGTCAAGTAAAGTGAGTGGAGTAAGGGATTTGATGCCCTTATCCGCTGATACAAGAGTTCTACTAGTAGAAGAAATAGAAGAGCTAGCTGAAATGGAAGAAGTCACCGGTGTGGAAGCTGCAACTGAAGGCTAGAGGCTGGACACGGTCGGTGGCTATGCTAAAGGGCTATATCAGGCTGACACATGCTGCAGCTGTTGCTGCTACTGTTGAGCTCCAACTTTCCTAGAGTTAACACTAGCAACTTGCAAATCTTTCTTGGTGTTGGAGGTTTGAGCTGACTCAGGCACCTGCAAGGAAAGCTTCTTGATCTTTTGAATAATTTTCTTAGAGATTTTGGATAGAGAAATATCCCAACCTTCCTTAGTTTTGGTAGGATCACATGTATCCCCAAGGATTACCCTAATGGAACTGGAAGGTTGTTCCACAAAGTATTCCTTTAGGATAACTACAACACCGATTGAAACTATGTTCAAGTCCTTGAATGCAATCATCCAAACATATCAGCATAAATTGGTAAGGGAAAAGTTTGGATCATGACTTTTTCTACTTCCTTTAGTCTCTAGGCTCGGGTAAAATCAAGTTTCTTTAAGAGATTCTTAAAGATTTTTTTTGATTATCTCCTACTTCAAAGAATAAGGTTTGTTTAACTTATCTAAAGAGTAGGTGGACCATAGATACCTAGCGGTGCATGCATGCATTCGGTGGTGGTATGGGCGAGAGGTGGCTGTCGTGGAGGATGATATGGCTCTGGGGTGGCAAAGGAGGTGGAGGCTGCTGAGGTCATGGTCTCTCACGATCTCTAGGTACTTCCTTGTCAACCGCTACCTACCCTTAACTTCTCATAGACCTTCTTACTTGGGCAAGCCCGATCTTGAAAAGGCAACTATTTGGCCTCTCCTTGTAGACTAGCCACCTTGTTGATTAGCTTCTCAAATGTCTTGATAGTGAATCCCTTAAGCATGAAGGTGACCAGGCCATGGATATTCTTCAAGTGAATCTCAATGGAATATTATTCAGACAGCTGTGGTTCATAATTCATACTCAGGTTGCTCCATTGAAGAATATAATCAACAAGGGACTCACCGGGGTGTTATTGTGCTACACGAGATCACCTACAGTAACCCTTTACTGAGATCCACTAAATATAATGATGAAGAGTTGCTCTAACTCAACAAATGTCATTACTAAACTGTTGGATAGTTCAGCATACCATTCGAAAGTAATACCTGCTAGGCTACTAACAAAAAGTCAAAGAGTAAAGCGTTGCTGCCACCTACGTTGCAATAACTGGCCCTAAAATGTGCTATGTGTTGCCTTGAGTTTCCACTGCCATCAAAGCTCTTGAAGGAAGGAGGCACGAAACCCTTGGGATATTGGATAACATCAAATTCCTCTAGGACAGGGTCTACTCTTTGGCAGATGATCTGACCCGGGCTTGAGCCAAAGCTTCCTTCACCTGCTGCTTAACCATGGATTTTATGTCCTTTTCTTGTATGGAGGTACTTTCCACTACCTTCCTATACAGGCTAGTGCTACCTTGCTAAATGGGAGGTAGAGTCTTGGCTGGGTCCAAGACATGCACTAACTCAGGCTGACTGATGTGTAGTAGGATGAACTAAAGGGCTTATTTCTGAAGCACTGACACTACTGCTAACAAGTCCTGTAATTAACGTGACATCATATCAATATGCTCATCCTTCTGCCTCAATTGATGTCATTGGTGCTGGGCTAATTCTGCATTGTCTCCTTGATCAACCTCATCACCTTACATGGCTTATTGTTCCCTAAGAAGAGATCCTCTAATGTCAACCATGCAGACTCCAATTGAGTCCCCCAATAAGTCATCTTTGTTGGGATCAAAATTTCTCTTCATCAAATCATACCCAAGATTTCCTTCTCCATGAAATAATGTGCAATTATCTCATTCAAGGAATGATCCATCTTAGCATGTACAAATAGTTTAGGTGGGGTGATGTTCTTAAGAGGCATGGAGAGGAGTCATTATCTTTCCTTGGACAATCTTTTGGATGTTCCCCAGTGCAATCTCTAGAATAGAGAATCTTTCTTTGCATGTGGTTCCACTTCTTGGTTAGAAGGTAGAGAAGGAGAGCTTGGCCCTACCATAATAGGCAATGTAGAAGGGGTAGGATCCCTTGGTCGTAGCCAGATCACCAACAGGGTGCACTTTTCCCGATGGCCTTGCCTTAGATGGAATGAGATGTTATAACAAAAGCGATGGCGGATGAGGGGTAAGCGGTGGGGTGGAGACACCACCACTCTATGCACGAACTCCCCTCCTATGGTGGCTAGTCCCGGTGAGAAGGATCTGTCGGTCATGTGGTAGCGTACGAGCTAGAAAAATCAATCGAGCGGCGTGCAGTGAACCTACGTCTCCTAGTAATATGGGTTGTATGGGCCTCTCTCTCAGGCTCCCCACTATGGGAGGATATGATCAAAGATCAAGCATGGAACGAGCGTCTATATGCTCCAAATACATGTGGAGGAGATGTGATGAGCAGATCCTCACATCTCTCAATCTCTTGATCTTGAAGTGTCAATGGGAAACTCATCCCAGGTGATTGGCAGCTCCACAGCCATCCTAGTGTGTGGCTTGATCATGGTTCTTATTCCTATCGCGTGTGGTAGGATGGGAGGAGTGAGCTAGAACCATACTCAAATATGGAGGCAAGACGAAACCGGGAGCCTTACCCTTGGAGTATATATGAGATTGTGCTCACTAGGACATCATAGGAACCTCTGCAATGCTTCGGCATTTTTGGCACTACTATAACTAAAGCCTATGGTACTACCACAACTTTCCTCTTTAGCGAGGAGACATCAGAGTCAGAGGGTAAGTCAATCCTAATGACTGGCTTCTTCCCGATCACCTTGGTCATTAGTCCTACTAACTATAGTGAGGGGAGTGCCCTCACAAGTAATCCTGGCTCCCTCAAATTCCCGAACAAAGTGAACCAGTTGAGTATGATCTAGACGGGGGAAGTCGACCTGATCTAAAGCTGGATCCATACCATGGTGGAAGGTAAAGATAAAATTCTAAGAACATGCCATTTCAACAAATAATGAAATTGATACTTTAAGATGATCACAATAATGAATTTGTATCATATTTCTGTCTTTATAGATTTTTGAATTTAAAAATTTGAACCCACATCCAACAACTTGGAAGTGTTAAGTAGGGATTTGAGAAGATTGATTGAAAGTGGAATTTTAAATATGAATCCAACTTCAACAAATTTAGATATATTGAAATATGGATTCAAAATTTTTGGAAAGGATGCTTCCATAGGTTCATGTTTGTTTTGAATTTTTTTTTTATTTGAGGACCCTTTCCTTTAAAAAATTTTGGTATGTTAAAGTAAGGGTCAAATTGATTTATTTTTGTTTGATTGTTTTGGAATTTCACTTACTTAGCAATTTTGAGTATGCTAAGTGAAGTGTTTGAGAAAGTAATTGTTTCTTTTTATGAATTTTGTTTTGATTTTGAAAATTTAGGAATTCTCACTTAGCAAATTTAGGTATGCTAAGTGAAGAACCCAAGTGTATTTTATTTGATTTTTTTTTTTTAAAATGGGATTCTTAGCAAATTTAGGTGTGCTAAGAAAATCCTAAGTGTTTCATTTTTGTTTTGATTTTTGAAAAGGTAGGATCCTTAGCAAATTTGGTATGCAAAGGGAATCCTAAGTGTTTTATTTTGTTTTGATGTGATTGAAGTGGAGATTTAACTTTAGCAAATTTGGTATGCTAAAGATGAAGTCCCACTTGGTTTTGTGAAATGGAAATTTTACTTAGCAAATTTGGGTATGCTAAATGAAACTCTAAATAGTGTGTTCAAAATTTTTGATTTGTTTTGGTTTTGAAAAAGGTAACTTCTCCTTAGCAAATTTGGTATGCTAAGGAAAGAAGTTCCAAAGGTGTTTGAGAAATTTTTTTTTTTTTTGATTTTCGATTTGGAGACTTCACTTAAGAAATTTGGGTATGTTAAGTGAAGTTCCAAATGTGTTTTGAAAAAAAATTGAATTTTGGATTTGGAAACTTTACTTAACAAATTTGGGTATGTTATATGAAGTTCCAAAAATGTGCTTTGAAAATTTTAAAATATGATTATTGATTTTTTGATTTTAGGGTTGGAAACTTCACTTAGCAAATTTGAGTATGCTAAATGAAGTTCCAAATATGTATGTGAAAATTTTTTGGATTTTGGATTTGGAGACTTCACTTAACAAATTTGGTATGTTAAATGAAGTTCCAAAATTTGTTTTGAAAATTTTGAAGTATGATTGTTGATTTTTAATTTTAGATTTGGAAACTTCACTTAGCAAATTTGAGTATGCTAAATGAAGTTCCAAAATGTGTTTTGAAAATTTTAAGTATGATTGTTGATTGTTTTTTTTTTTTTTTTGATTTTGGATTTGGAAACTTTACTTAGCAAATTTGAGTATACTAAATGAAGTTCCAAAATGCATTTTGAAAATTTTGAAATATGATTGTTTAAGTTTTAATTTTTGAAAAAGGGGACTTCCATTCAACAAATTTAGGTATGTAGAATGGAGATCAATCTTATTTTTGAAATGTGAAATTTTTGTTTTGTGTGTAATTATTGCTTTTTTGAAAGAGAGGAATTCCATCTTAATCATATGTGGGATATGTTTAAGTGGGATTTCCTACATGATATTTATTTTTAGTTGGGAATAAAATCTTCATTTAATAAATTTGAGTATATTAAATGAAGATATTCATGTGTGTTTTTTGAAAAGGTTAATTTTGTTTACAAATGAAACTTCCATTCAATAATTATGAGTGTATTGAATAGAAATACTCATGTGTGCTTTTTGAAAACTTTATGATTATGATAGTGATTTTTGAAAAAGATGATTGTTCATTTTATTTTGAAAATAAAATCTTCATCAAAGTGAATTGAAAGAAGATATTAATTTGTGCTTTTGAAAAATTTTATTAGTTTTATTTTTTAAAATCCTTATATGTAACAATCATGGGAATTCTTAAATGAAGGTGAAAACAATTTGTGGAAAATATTTTATTAAGTGCATTTTTTGAAAGGTGCTTTTGAAAAGCAAAGTTATTATGGAAGATTTCTTTCATTTTTATTATTTTAGGAATGAACCTTTCCTTATCATAAAAATGATAAAGATGAAGTCTTTAAAAATATATATTTTTTATTTAGATCTTTTCATTTTACCCATTGGAGAACCCAATGGGGGTTTTAAGCCAACAAGGAATACGATCCTAAAACCTAAAGATGTTAGCTAACCCAACTAAATAATGAAATAAGCTAAGTGCCAATGGCAAGAAAGATGGTCTCGGATTCATACCAAACTACAAATGCACTATCGATACTCAAAGACAACAATCATTTACCAAAGATGGAGAGAGGAACCATCCCCAACGGAGTCGTCAAAAAAATATGTTGGTTAAAAAATTCCTATAATGAATTTCTTTTCAAATCTGTGGTGAGAAAAGAAAGACAACAAGCCTATTGAAATTCAACTTTTTTTGGATGCCACATAGATCTCTGTATTTATTTGGGTGATGATGCGTCATCAAAGAAATAGTGTACTATCTCGAGAGATAGAAGTCATAATCCTTTAATGGACCTAATCACCTTAATAAGGACACCTAAGGACGATGGGTCTGCATATGTACCAGAGATTCTTCCCCTACTTTACATGAAAAAGTAAAGTAGGGTTTATTTTGTTCCTTAAGTTCCCTATAGGGGCAAGGCCTCATAGTTAATTACATCCTAAGGAGAGGAGATTTCTTAGGAAAACTCTCGATTAAGGTAAATGATCATTGTCTTTAAAGATTTTAATAGGAAAGGACTATCAATCGATTAGTTCATTTTGAAAGATCAAATGGGATTGATCAAAAGAGGGAGTTATAGTCGAAGCCAAAATGGAAGATAAGTAGGAGATGCCCACGATGTTAGAAAAACTAGCGGGCATCTCAAACTATCCTATAGTTGTGCTTTACATTTTTGAAATTGATTTAGTTTGTTTGAGTTGTATTTTCATTGGAAATTTAGGACTTATGATTCCTTAACATAAGATTAAGGAAATGCCTAAGAGGTGAGGAATTAAGCTTATGGCCCATAAGCAACCTCTAAATCTAGGGAGCTTTGGTGAGGGCTGAAAGCACAACCTAAATCTAAGGTGAAAAATGGGTATTTGGTTTGTCTCCACAAGAGAGGACAAACTACTTGACAACTTGGACTTACAACTGCCTAGGGGTGGCCGCCAACTAACTCCTCCTATGATTTTAAATACATATAGGCAAGTCTTTATGCTTATGCAGGATAACTAGGCTGTTATTTATTTAGAAAGAGACTAAGTCCTTAAAATCACTCCCTAAAGAGACTAGATCATGTAAAGGGACATGCTTTAAATGGCCTAAATCTAATGCAATTCAAATTTCATTTTATTTTTATTTTTATATTTGGAAAATTATTTTGACTCAAGCCAATAGGATTCATATGACTAATGCATGATAAATAAGGTTATTGGCCAAAATTAACAAGAAGGGAGGAGGTGAGTTTCCACCGTGGCTCTGAAAGGTCAAGCCAAGTTTCTGGCAAAGGTGGAAGCCCTCCAATCAAGAGGGACATAAGATGTTGTTGTGCATGATATTACAAAAGAAATGCTCATCGAGCTAAGGGGTTGCAAATTCTTTTATCTTGATTTTAACCCTAAGCTTTATGTGAGGTTATTAGTTGTTTAATTTTTATTTTGAGTTATCAAGTTGGGTAAAAGACTTATTTTTTCCTAAAGAGCCTAATCCACATCCAGGCCATGCATGAAGTAAGGAAAAAACTAGGAAATGCATGCCACTTAATGCACAAGCTAAACAAATCATCAACCATTTAATAAAGCTAATTGCAAAAAAATAAAAGGTCATTGTGGTCAAGCACCACCGCACAAACTCAAAAATATCAAATTGGGTAGCCGAGCTCTACCCTTTTACAACCCGGATTACAAATGAATTAAATTATAATTAAGTAAGAAATTCATTATTATGGAGGTCTTCAAGCTTCATTTCTTATTTATTCTTTTCTTCTATCTTCTTCTTTTCTTCTTTATTCTTTTGGATGGTTGGAAGGTAGATGCTCCAAGGCTTCACATGGTGCATAAAATTAGATCTTATGACCAATGCACATCCTAATCCCCATAATAATCATTCCAAAATCCTAATTGCATAAATCAACATGAAAAGGAAAAAGTAAAAATCTAACTAACACTTGCAAAATAAAGGTTAGATAAAACAAACCACATAAATTCTAAGCATGTATATTGGACATATCACCCCACACATGGGTGACTAAGTCCACATGGCCTGTAGGATTATGCTTTGTGGTATAAAGCACCTACAAGCAAAAGCATTTATATTTTTTATTTATGATAGCACCTCTTAAGCACAATCCCTTGCAGAAATGAATAGTTAGACTAAGAGCATCCTACCATTCATTCTATGAGCATACACCCTATATTACAAAATAAAACAAAACATCAAACTATGCACCGACCTAACCTAAAGCTAGAAGTGGTGACTTAGCCTAATGTGTGTGTTTTGAAGGTTTGTGTGGTATGCTTAGCTATGGCTTTAGGTTCAAATTTTCTAAGTGTGAAAATATATTCAACTTAGAGGAGGGTTTCATTTAAGTTGTTTAATTATTTTAGGTTAATTTTATTTCATTTTTTGATTAAGTTCAAATGAATCCTACAATTAATTACTAAGTTATGAAGAGAGGGAAAGAGATGAAAACTTCTCTTTCCTTCCCTAACCTAAGTAATTTCTAAAGTAGATTCCAATTTGGTTTTGTTTAGATGACTATTTTGATTAGATCTTTTAATTAATCCTAAGTTTAGATGAACTCTAAATAAACCTATTCAAAAAGAAAGGCATTTTAAGATTAAATAAAATTAACCAAAATTCACATAACACACATTACTTCATTTCTTTTCCAACATACATAACATGCATATGGATGGACCCTAAGCATATCTATACATTCAAATGAGAATATTTAACACACCTTTTGATGCATGCTAAGTAATCCATTTAAGGAAATTTAGAAGTTGAATATGCATGATTTTTCTTAAGTAGAAAGGGGTTTCCTTATCCAAATTTTTGCATACACACATCAAAGTAAGAATGGCATAAGTGAGTACATCGCCATTATTAACCAGAGGTGTAAGGTAAAAGACCTACTTAGAGCTACTTAAAGCCTCGTAACCTCGGGATTGTCCAGACTAATATACCACTTTTCTTAAGTACAAACATGTGTATAAAAGAAATGAAATGGAAAATAAGAATGCAAAAGTTGTATTAATGGATTCATTTTGTTTATGCAATTTTTTTATGCAAGTATAGGTAGCCCTTCTTAGGTGATAGCATAGGGATGAATAGGATATGGAATTAGGTGAGTATTAAGTTCTTTTCAAATGAACCATACATCTCACCAACTTCTTATTCAAAATTATAGCAACATAAGCGAGAAGGGAAATCTATGCTAAGCATACCTTTATAATCATTCGCATGCAAGCTCATAATTAAATATAAGTAGCATACTTTCTGATTTGATATTTGATTTATATGTTTTGAAAATAATTTGGATTTAGTACTGATAATAGCCACTTGTATTTCTACTTTAGCCACACATGCAAATTTGATATAAAGTTAACAATTTTATTTTTAAATTTGAATTTGAAAAATATGAATGCATGGAACCATATGACATGCAAATTTAACATATTGGGGAAGACTCACAGTAATGAAAGCATGTAAACAAACTCAGTTTAATTAAATTCTAAAGACATTCTTATGGAATAAGAAAGTTTAAAATAAATCAAACTGTATTCATTGTGATTTTTGTTTAGTTTGAAGTTTGATTTAATTTTGAAAAGGTGAGATGAATTTGCTATTCCTAACCCATTCCAACATGTGTTTGATATTTTTGTTTAATTTTTAGATAATTAGATCTATTTTTATGTATTAATTAGGTTAAGGTTTGAATTAAGTAACTTAATTAACCCTTACCTACACCACCTTAGAATAATTAACCAAATAATTATGAGCCAATGAGATGACATAAAAACTCTCAAGCAATTTAAATTTGCAATGAACCTAAAAAGAAAAATGCCTAATGCAATTTAGCTCATAATTAAAGGTTAATTAAGCTAAGGGGTTTAGCTTAAGTAATTTCAAAACACCCTTTCACACATATGAATTGGGTTTTAATTTCCTTAATTAAACTTAGGTTATTAAACACCTAAGCATCAACTCAAAGTAGATTAATTAAGTTATGGAAGTTTTTAGAATTTTTAGATAATTAAGGGATAATTAATGAATTAACCATTATTTAAGAGAAGATTAAGGAGAGAAAAGGGGGTTTAGGGAATAGCTTAAAAGAAATGTCCCAAAATTATTCCCTAAATCTCTTATCTACTGGATCTGGCCTTAATCAACCCTAATAATGGATTAAAACCACTAATCACACCTTAATTATCCTTAATTAGATTAAGGGAGTAATTAAGAAATCCAAATAAAATTCTTCTGATTAAGCCTTCAATAAATTCCAAGAAAATTAGGGGAGGCAAAAGTCATTCCCTAAAATATACGCAAGAAATTTGGGATTAATCAAAGGCTTAATTAAAAATTAATTAGCAAAATAAACTTTCTAATAAAACCCAAAATCAGAGAAATGCATAATTCAAAATTCCTTGAAATTAATTTTAAAATATTCTAGGTTGAATTATCTTTCCATAGAAATTTATTTCATATTTTTTTTGAATTTTATTGAGAGAGATATGAATTTTAGAAGATCCTATATATTAATTAAATTAATTCTAATCACTAGCATGGCGGAGGTCAACGTGCTTTACATGCATCACATAGTGAAGGATTCACTTAAATGTCATGTCGAGGTGGTGGCGGCGGACGCGCTTTGATCTCTGTCATCCGATCAAAGATTAGACAAACATAGATCTCCCCATAGTTTTAAAAAGGATATAAGAAATTCTAAACATGGGAATAATCTCAACCGTCCATCCAAAA
Source organism: Cymbidium sinense (assembly GCA_021442155.1). Taxonomy (NCBI): domain Eukaryota; kingdom Viridiplantae; phylum Streptophyta; class Magnoliopsida; order Asparagales; family Orchidaceae; genus Cymbidium; species Cymbidium sinense. The sequence goes on from CM038218.1 coordinate 3,191,776, forward strand.
TGTGTAGATGGATGGCTGAGATCTCCCAAGTTCTTCCCTCCTTGATCAACAGAGGTAGTCCATGATCTAGGGGAAGATCCAAGCTCAATTGAGTTCGGATTCAAACCAAACATAACCCACACCTCCTAAAGCCAAGGAGCGGCACATCCAACGGTGTGATTCACTTGAATTGAAATTTTCTTCACAAAGGACCAACACCTCCTATGCTAGGTGGTCAGAAAATTCCATACCTCACGGAGGTGATCACCGGTGCTCGATTCCCTTGGAGGAGCTTTATCTGGTTGAGACAAAGCTATGTTGGAAGAATGAGCTCTTGAGTTATGTGAATTGCTCTAGGGACCAACTCCCCCTTTGCGGCTTTGATTCAATTCAACTTCTCCTTGCTATGGAACCCAATGGAAGCTTGGGTGCACTTGACTTAGCTTGAAGTGCATTGAAGTGGATTTTAGTGAAGAAGTTTAGAAATGAGAGAGCTCCCTATTTTTCTAAGGAAGAAAAGAGAAAGCTTGATTTTAATTCCCTCATGGAAGCTTAGGAATGCTCTATGGCTCTAACACTCTAGGCTTAGTTGAATTGAGGAATGATGGATTTGAATTCAATTGGGGAGTATATCTCCCTTGAAGGATCGATCGAAAACCATTATTTTGATCCAATTGACTGATGGGAGGGTTGTTTGATCAGTTAGATTCTTGCACATGGTCGGCTTGAGGCCTTGAGTGGAATGCCTACCTCCCATGTGCTTGAATTTGAGTGGGAGATGGATTTTGAATTAGCCATTTTGACCCATGGGGTCGGGTTGGTCCAGGGGCCAGTTGGACTAACCCAAACCCATTGGGTTGGGTGCACCATTCTTCATTAGGTCCCCTTGAGCTATTAGGAAAGCCTCAAGTGGATTTGAAGAGGGTATGACCAAATTACCCATAGATTAGGTCAAAATTTGTTCTATGGCCTAGGGGTAGAATGGTCATTTTGCTAATATTTCACTTTGGATATGTTGGGTATGTGGAGAAACTAGGTTTGGCCAAGTTTCATGATATTTGGAATTCATTTGATAAGATTTGGCTCTCATGATGACCCATTTAGGTCAACATGGGTTAAGTTGACCAATTGATCAAATTGGGTCAAACCAAGGGTTGGGTCAAGTTCATATGACCATTTGAAATGTTTTGGTGGCTTTGGTTTGATTCAATTTGGTATAGTTTTGAATTTGGCTCATATGACATCATTTAGGTCAAATGGGTCAAGTTGACCTATTTGGCCTATTTGACCTATTTGAGGTAGGTCAAGGGTAGGTTTAGAATTTGGTTAGTCATATGGAGTGGATTGGTATCTTTGTTTCCAATCAATTTTGGTTAAGTTTAAATTTGGCTCGACATGACCCCTTTATGTCATGTTGGGTATAAGGTCAATTGGGCTAGGGTCTAATTGGCTTTCAAGTTCAACAAGTGATTTGGGATGAACTTAACCCATTGGTTTGGATCAATTCCGCTTAGATCAAGTTTTGACACATTTTGACCCTTTAGGTTGAAATGGGTCAACTCGGGTCAAGTGGCCAATTGGGCTAGGTTAGGCTCAAATGTTGGCTTGGTCAAGTTCAAACATAGGTCATGAGTGAACTTAAATCAATGGTTTCAATCAATTTGTCCTATGGTGGAATTTAGCTATGTTAGGTTTCATTTTGGGCTAAGTGTTGACTTGGTCAACCCTTAGGTTTGACTTGGTTTGACCTAATTTGATTGATTGATCATCACATGATGATTGCTGATCATGATGAGAGGCATAGATGAGTTTGGTTCAATCCAATTTGGTTAGGATTAGAATTTGGCTCATAAGGATACTTTAGGTCACTTTGGGTTAAGTGGGCCTAAGTGGGTCAAATGGCTTGGTCAAATCTTGATTTGAGTTTGATTGATCTTGTATATAGACTTATGATTGAAATATAAATCCATTTACAAGTGGTTTGAAGTCAAATGGGTTTTGATTCATTTGACAATTTCATATTCATACGGTGAACATGAAAGGATTTAGGGTTTGATTTTTGAATTGGATTTTGATTTGGTGATTGAAGTTTGTATTTATATATGGACTCATGTTTGTAGTTTTGATTGAATCATAAAAGAAAATCAAGAGTTTGGCTTGATTTGAAATTGATTTGGCCAAGTTCAAGATTTTGACTCGAAAGGCTTAGGTTGGATTTTGAGTTGATTTGAGTTTGAATTTTGGAATTGGTTTTGATTGTTTGAATTTACATTTCATTTATATATGTGAATATAAACAAATATATAAGTTGATCATGAGAAAATTTTAAGGATTTGAAGTCGTTTAATCATGATTTGGGCTAAGTCCATTACAAAGGATTTAAAAGACTTAGGAAAATTTTGGAGTTTGAAGTTTGAATTTTTGAACTTGGTTTGATTGATTTATATTTATATTTCATTTATATATGTGAATCTAAATGAATTATAAGAAAATCTCATGACTTTCAAATGGTTTGATCAAGATTTAGGCTAAGTCCATTAATGGAAATTTAAGGACTTAGGAAAATTTTAAATTGAGAATTTAATTTGAGGGTTTGATTTGATTGATTTGTATTTATATTTCATTTATATATGTGAATATAAATGAGAATATAAATGAGCTTTGAGATAATCCCATGAATTTGAATTGATTTAACATGATTTAGGCTAAGTCCATTAAAAGGGAGTTAAGGACTTGAGAAGATTTTAAATTGGGAATTTAATTTGTGCATTTGATTTGATTGATTTATATTTATATTTCATTTATATATGTAAATATAAATGAATATAAATGAGTTTTGAGAAAATCTCAAAGATTTGAATTAGTTTAGATCATGATTTTGGTTAAGTCCTTAAGGGAAGATTAAGGACATAGGAAAATTTCATGAATTGATTTGAAATTTTGAGTTTATTTTGATTGGTTTGAATTTATATTTCTTTTATATATGTGAATGTAAATGATAATATAAATGAGTTATGAGAAAATATCAAAGATTTGAATTAGTTTAGATCATGATTTTGGTTAAGTCCTTAGAAGATTAAGGACTTAGAAAATATATATGTGAATGTAAATGATAATATAAATGAGTTATGAGAAAATATCAAAGATTTGAATTAGTTTAGATCATGATTTTGGTTAAGTCCTTAAGAGAAGATTAAGGACTTAGGCAAAATTTGAACTTGGGAATTTTGATGGAAATGGTTTAAGCTAAGGGTAGGAAATTTTTCTAACACCCCTAAAGCATGACCTATTCCTATGGCTAACTCTTCTAAGTCTCTCGGGTTAGGTTGAGTGTCTACCTAATCACTAGACATGTCTTAAGACTAAGGAACTCTTAAAGTCTAAGAGGAGTCCTATGTCTGAGATGGAGGGGTTGAGAGCTCATTCTAAAAATGAGGTCAATAGCGAGATACAAATAAAGCATTTCTCCCAAGATTGGCTTTGATAATAATGATGACGGGGACAAATATTTTTTGAGGTGCTCGAATGCAGTTTGCCATTCATTAGTCCATTGTTTCGAGCACTCTTGAGTATTCTAAAAAATGGTAAATATTTGTCTCCCATTCGAGCTAGGAATTGTGATTGGGCCACCATCCTCCCTTTTAGGCGCTACACCTCCTTTATGCTCTTTAGGGACATCATATCTTATATAGCCTTTATCTTTCATGGATTGGCCTCGACCCTCGATAAGTGACCATAAACCCTAAAAATTTTCTAGATGTAACTCCAAAAGCACATTTAAAGGGGTTAAGAAAATATTATACTGCCAAGGAAGCCTAAAGCATTGCTTAAGCTCATTTAGTTGTTTTGTTCTTTTAGTACTTTTAACCAACATATCATCCACATATACTTTCATAGTACGACCAAAAGAGTTTTGAAAACTTTATTCATTAGGCATTGATACGTTGCTCATGCATTTTTCAATCCAAATGGCATTACTCGATAACAATACAACCCTTTATCAGTCTGAAAAGTAGTGGCTTCTTCATCATCCGGATTCATCTTTATTTGATTATATCTAGAGTAAGCATCCATAAAACTAAGCATTTAATGACCTAAAGTGGCATCGACCAACCGGTCTATGCGCGGAAGAGGAAAACTATCTTTTGGGCAAGCTTTATTAAGGTTGGTGTAGTCGACATACATTCTCCATGCCCCATTAAATTTCTTGACCAGGACAACGTTTTCCAAACACATAGGATAATGCACTTCTCATATAAATCCTACTTCCCAAAGATTATCAACTTCCTACTTAATTTCTTGTAAACGATCTAGAGAGAAGTGTCTTTTCTTCTAAATGATGGGCTTGAAAGCTGAGTCGATTTTGAGGGAATGAGATATGACCCCAGGATCATTTCCTATCATATCTGTTGAACTCCAAGCAAAAATATCTTGGTTTTGACACAAAAAGTTGATGTATTCCTTTCTTTCATCCTCAGAGAGTAGCGAACCTACTTGCACTATTTCTGAGAGATATTCTTTGATAACGGGATGCTGATAAACTCTTTGACTTGTGATTCTCTCTGGAGTGTTTCTTCATCTCTTAAATCAAAATTTTTGATGTTTAATGTTATTGAGAGTTGTGGTCAGGATTGCCTCAAGTAACAGGTTTGTGCTATCTGCTGATTGTCATGAACCTCACCTATTCCCTTAGAGGTTGGAAATTTTATTTTTAGATGAGGTATGGAAGCGATAGTGCCAAAAATTGATTGTGTGGATCTTCTAAAGATTGCATTATAGGTTGATTTTGATTTAACTTCCATAAATTGAAACAAATGTGTGGCTTGTTTAGGGAATTACCCAAGAGTAACCAAGAGTGTTATTATTCCCTATACCTTTACCGGTCGATTATCAAAGCCATATAACGGCCCAACAACTGGTTCCAGTTTTTCTCTTGCAAGACCCAAATTTAAGAATGTCGAGTAGAATAATACATTGATAGAGCTACCATTGTCAACTAAATTTATTTTAACATTATAGCAAGGATCTCCAATCCCTGCATTGATAACTAAGGGATCTTATTGTGGAGTTTGTATCCCTTCAAAGTTGGAATCATCAAATATGATGAACTGATCAATTCGTGACCTCTTCTTTCTAGGCTCTTCGGGTGTAGTGAGTAGAACTTGATAAGAAATATGTGATCCTCCAGTGATAGTTTTGATTTATCCAACTATTTGTTGATTCTTTTGTGGTTGTCTTGGTTGTTATTTTGGCTGGGGTTGGTTTCGCCCTCTGATAGGATTATTATTATTTCTTTGTTGATTCTGAACAAACTATCAGAGGTTGCCTTGCTATAACAATCTTTTGATTTCTTCCTTTAGATGTCTACAGGCCTCAGTGGTATGTCCGTATCCTCGATAAAAATAATAATATTGATCCTGATTTTTAGTGTTCGGTCTTAGGGGATTAGGCCATTTGATATTATTTTCATTCTGAATAGCCATTAAAATGTTCATGCGAGAGGCATTTAAGGGTGTATATTCTTTTTGCGGGTGAGGCTCACGCGATGATTGGGCAGGCTTAGGGGGTAGGTTCTGAAACTTCTGGCGATCATGCTTTTTGGTCAAGATATGTGAAGACTATCATTTGCATCTCCCTTATGCCTATTAGAAGAATGATCGAACTTCTTGTGGGTGTTGATGGCCTCATCCACCATGATCTATGCCTCTACTCTCCGTATGAGGTCTCCATAAGAAGGAACTGTTTCTCATCAATCCAGGCCTTAGGCCTCCCAGAAAACAACTTGTAATAATTTAGGATCTACTCATGGAATTTATCGAGCTTCACTCGAAAATCTTTGAAAAATACTCTTTTAGTGTTTCTCCTTCATTATGTCCTATTACAAAAAGAGAAGAGAGGTCCTTAATGGTTTGTCAATTTGAGATGAATTGTTCGACAAAGAGTTTGGCCAAATGAGAGAAGTTGTGAATACTCCCCTGAGGAAGGGAATACAACCACATACGAGCTTGTCCTTTGAAAGTAACCAAAAAACCTTGGCAGAGTAGAGCATCAAAGGCTTGTTTGATGTGTATAATAGTAATGTAATGATTGATATGCTCATAAGGATCAGAAGTCCTATCGTAAGGCTCCATGTTATAGTTTAAACCCCACCGGGATGAGTTGTTGAAGAACTCTATCATGCAAAGAAGATAATTCTTGAATGCTCCGACGAGAAATGAATTGTCTATCTCTTTGAGGAAATTCTTCTTGAACTAGATGTTGTAACTCATTTCTAATGGATTCATGGGATGTTCCAATAAAATGAGGCTAATTCAACCTCATCAAAGAGGTAGAAGGATTGAAGGTTGGTTGTACAGGATAAGAACATGAGTTGAACTAACAATATCATCAATATCCATATTAGAATGACGTACATGAGTGTTGAGCTCACTTTTGGAGTGAGCCCTCAACTTCCTCATCATAGATCTAGGACTCTTGAGACACTAAGAGCTCCTTAGTCTTAAGACATTTCTAATGATTAGGTGAACACCTAACCTAAGCCTAGAGACTTAGAAGAGTTAGCCATAGGAATAGGTTATGCCTTAGGGATTTAGGAAGACTTGCCTACCCTAAAGCCTTAAACCCAACCTTCACTTACTCCTTCAAACCAAACTTCCAAACCAAACCACAAATTCAAATTCAAGATCATAAATCCAATCCATGGTTAAATTCAAATTCCAAAACCCCTCCTAAGCCCTTTAATTTTATGTTATGGACTTAGCCTTAACCAAATTTAAATCAACCCTAATTCAATTGATTTTTTCAAATATCAAATTCAATATCAAATCAAATCCCAACCAAAATTCTAAATCAAATCCAACTCCGGTTGATTGAAACCCATGATTAAATTCAAACTCCAAAATCTCTTCCTAAGCCATATGAACCACCTTCATATGCTTAGCCAAAACTCCCTTTAAACCAAGTCAAACTTGATGGATTTCTTTATAAATCAATCGTTCCTTCATTTATATTCACAAATATAAATGAAATCCAAATTCAAACCATTCAAATCAAATCAAACTAAATCAAACCAAATTAAGGCCATTCTTAAGCCATATGGACCTACCTCCATGAACTTAATCAAATCCCAACCCAAATTAACCAAAAATTAATTGATTTATTTATAAATCAATTATTCCTTCATTTATATTCACAAATATAAATGAAATCCACCCTCCAATGACCAAAAATAAATTAAACTAAATTAATTCTCTACCTAAGCCTTTTTGACCTACATCAAATTTGGTCAAATTTGCTTCCAAATCACTCCAAACTCAAATGGTTTTCTCATAACCCATTTATATATCCATTTATATTCCCAAATATAAATGAATATAAATCCAAACGGCCAAAACCAAACCCAAATCTAATCAAATTTCCAATTTTAGCCCTTTTAGCCAATTTCTTGTACTTGGCTTAATGATGCCCAAATTAATTCAAAAACCCATGAGTTTCTTCATGATTCAATCATTCCTTAAATCATTGTTCCAAATATAAACACAAACTACAATTAACAAACCAAATCCAAGTCAACTCAAGTCAAGCCCATGTTGACCCCTTTTTGACTTGAAATTATCATATGAACCAAAATCCATTTGACTCCAAACCAATTGCAATTGAATTTATATTTTCATAATAAATCCATTTGTGAGTTCAACTAAACTTAAATCAAACCAAAACTAAACCAATTCACCCATTTAGGCCTACCCAAACCAACCTAAAAGACCTTTTTGAGCTAAATTCTAATCCAACCCAAATTGGATTAAACTAAGCTCATCCAAACCTCATATCATGGTCAACAATCATCCTAGGGTGATCAACTACCTTGAATCAATCAAACCAAGTCAACTTGGTCCTTTGATGAACTCAATCTTTAGCCCAAATGAAACCTAAACAAGAAAAAATCCACCATATACCAAATTGATAGAAACCTTTGATCCAAACCAACTCATAATCAATGATTGAACATGACCAAACTCTTAATTGAGCCAAACCAAGTCCAATTAGCCATTTGACCTAAGTTGACCTAAATTGGCCTAAAAAGCCAAAATGGGTCAAATCATGATTTGATTCAAATTGATTGCAACAAATAGCTCAAGTTCATTCCAAATCACTTGTTGAACTTAACCATAGCCATGATTGAGCCCAATTGATCAACTTGACCCAACCTAGCCCAAATTGACCTAAAAGGTCAAATTGACCAAAATTTAAATAAAATCCAAATTAAACCAAACCAAAGCCTATAATAATTTTCAATTAACCAATTAACATGAGCCAACACCTAACCCAACCCAATTTGGTCAAATTGGTCAAATTAGTCAACTTAGCCCATTTGATCTATTTGAATCCAAATGAGCCAAAATCAAATCTAAAGCCAAATTAATCAAAATCACTTGAACCAAAACTCTTCAAATCATCATTTAAACCTAACCCAAGTCTTGGTTTGAGCCAAGTTGACCAATTTCAACTCAACCCAACCTATCCAAATGAGTCTATTTTGACCATATGAAGCCAAATCACCCAAAGCCAACCCATGGGACCCTAGAACCTGGCCAAACCTGACCCAAACTAGTTCCCACTCATTCCCAAATGAGCCCAAATCCATAGTGGGCCTCACCCAAGCAATGAGCCATTAGACAAACCTTATTTCCATTGGATCCTCACATTAACAAGCAAAGTCAACTCCCCCATCACCATGGTAGCCCCCAAGCACTCAAGTGAGGCTCCACCTAACCCACCTAGCTCACCTAACCCATCCTAGGTTGGCCAAGGACCAGTTCACCTCTTCCTCAAGCCAAAACCAAAACCCATGGATTCAAGCCAAGAGGTCTTTGCATACCTGCAGCCTCCACTACCTTCTACCTTCTCCACTCAAGTTGAGCCGAATGTGACCTCCGAGTGCCTAATAGTGGCTCTTGATCAAATAAGCCAGCCCATCCCATCTGTCCATCAAGCACAATTTCAGGGTATACTCCCACAATTCGAGTGGGATTTGACACAATTCACACTGTGAGAGTTCCCTATGCCATTTCGAACTCCTCAGAGCTTTTCCAAGCATCCCAAAAGCTCCCTCGATCGACCATTGCTCTTAGTGTGCGAAACCAAAATAGAGGAGCCCTCCCTTGATTCAAACTCCTCTTCCACTCAACCAAATCTCAATTAAATTTACACACACCTTCACCACACCTAATCAATGCCAACCAAATCATTTCCCAAGCTTCCAAGTAGTCGGAGATAGGACTTCGATCAAGAATGTGGACCTTATTTTTAGAATGAGATCTCAACACTCACATCTTAGGCTTAGGATTCCTCTTAGACTTTAAGAGTTTCTTAGTATTAAGCATATAGTGATTAGGTGGACACTCCCCTAGCCCTAGAAGACTTAGAAGAGTTAACCATAGGAATAGGTCATGCCTTAGGAGTGTTAGGAAAATCTCCTACCTTTAGATTAAACCATTCCTCACTTTCCTTCTTTCAAGTCAAACTCTAAATCAATTCCATTTGATTTTCTCCAAACTCAATTCAATTCCATGATTCAAGTCCATGATTGAGATCCATGACTGAAACCCATGACTAAAATCCATCAAAAAAATCCTAAATTCAAATTTTCTAAGTCCTTAACCCTTTCTTAAGGACTTAGCCAAAATCATGATTCAAACCTATTCAAATCTTTGTGGTTTTCATGATCCATTTATATTCTCATTTATATTCATATTTATAAATGAAATATAAATTCAAGCCCATCAAATTAAATTAAAAATTCTAAATTAATTCTTGAAAATTTTCTTAAGTTCCTTTAATTTTCCATTAAAGGACTTAGCATAAATCAACTCTAAAACTTGATCAAACCTATTGAAATCCATGGGATTTTCTCAAAATTTATTTATATTCCCATTTTATTCTCATATATAAATGAAATATAAATATAAATCAATCTAATCAAATTCAAAAATTAAATTCCAAATTTAAAGTCCTTAAAATTCTCTTAAATCCCTTAATTTTCTATTAATGCATTTAACCTAAACTTGATCAAAGTTATTCAAGCTCATGGGATTTTCTCAAAACTTATTTATATTCTCATTTAATACACCACTTCAAAATCACTTCCTAGTTTTATGCCCTTCATCAATGGCGGTATTGAAGACTCTGATTCATCTTCCTCTAGAAAGCACAAGTCTTCTTTCGAGCTATCATCTATTTGCTTCACCATCAGGCAAGGCTTGAATGCCACATCATTGGTGATTCTTCTTCTTGGATTATCTCGAAGAACTAGATTCTATCGAGGAGTATCCAATGACGTTGAGATAACCCGACAAACTTCTCCAGAAAGAGATTCTTCATCATCATCTCCTTGATCATTTGTTTTAATGATTTGGAGTCCTGACATGAAATCAACAAGCTTAATTGGTTATCTTGCTGGTCATTGGTATTCTTCAAAATTATTAATAATCTTTTGGGTAGTAGATTTCTTCTTTATCTTCTTTTGTTTGGCTAGCCTTTTGGGCATTTTTGGCAAGCTCTGAATAGGTTGTTTCTCAAGGTGAGGAACACTAAACACCTGGACTACTCAAGAGTAACCTTTTGATAGATTCTACCTTCGCCAGCTGCTCAATCAAGATTTCCATCTAACACCTGAAATGCCTTCTAATTGCTTCAGCATCTTTATAGTTTTCTTTGAGACAGTAGTCTCACATTTGTCATCCTCAACTGTCTTTTCTTTTAGACCGTAGTCATAGTTTTCTTGTCTTTCAGGAGGAGCAGTTGGTAGGATGGTACATCAATATTGATTATAGAATCAAGTTCCAGGCTGATCACCACCTTGACCTATCATATAGACCACTTTTATTCCCATGGTCTCATCATCATCATCATCATCTTCTTCTTCTTCTTCTTCTTCTTATTCTTATAGCCTTATCTCTGATCGACGTCTCCATCTGATTTTAGGCTCAGAGTGTGGGATGAATGTCTCCTCAATTGGAGGGCTATGATCAAAATCATGGGAAGATTATTTAGGTTGGTGATGGGATTCCCTGAAGGATTCTCCAAGGTGTCGACCACCACGAGCCTCATTAATTATAACATTCTTTTTAGGAACACATTCCTGCTAGGCCCTGTCATCAACGAATCTCTAGATATGCAAACCAGATGTCACACATTTTTTCCTTTTAGTGGCAGCTTCTTCTTGAGGCTTTAGCCTCCATACTTATTTTCCCTTCTGCCAGGATATTTCGGTAGCAGATTCCTGAACGTGTGGTTTCGGTGTCACTCCCTAATGTTCACTATGCGGAGCTTATTTATAATGCTCTTGAGTTCTTACTACCTTTGATGATAGCTTCTGTAGTGGAGCATTGTTGCCTTCTCTAATAATTGGCCTTTGATATCTCTTCTTCATACGACCTTATTCTTTTACAACTTTCAGCACCTTGTGCACTCTAGAGGATAGAGTCTCAGGATGCCTCCTTTGTGGGGTTGGAACTTGGTATCATTACTCCCAGAATGATTACTTAATATCACCAGTAGAGTTGATCCTTTTCACCCACTTGAGATTTTTAAATTTTTTGTGGGTGGGAACACTCGCTTCTAGTTCTTCAGTTGGTCGTGTAACAGAGGGGCCAGGTGAGAGTTGTTGGGCTTGCAACTCAGCATTCCTTCTTCTCCTTTGTCTTCTAATTAGCTTTCCTCTAGGTAAGGAAGCTTCAGCATCATGTTGGTCTTGTGCAAAGGGAAAGGTCAACAGAGAAGTAGTGTTTGGATGCACTACTAAAATTGTTTGCCCAGTCATCATCCTCTTCATGGCTGACCTTCAGTGTGTCCCAACCTTTCAAATATAGAGGCTCTCTTTCAAGGGACCTCAACATCCGACAGGAGTTTTAGTGAATTTAGCCTGTTGTATGGGCTGATATGCAAGTTGTGCATGATTATCTCATGTAGGCCTACTAGTAGTTTGAGTAGCAATCATTGGAAATCTATGCTACCAAATTGTATTGTAGCTCCAGCGACCCCGGTGTTGATGACAACATTAGCCAGACGGATGTTGGCTCCACAGCCCAGCTGCATAGTGAAGGGTGTGTTCTAAAGATCCATCTACAAAATGAAAGATGGGGATTAGTAATCAGTAATTGATATATCATCCCACACTTTCATGATGCAGAGATATAATAACAAACACGAAAAATATGAAAACAAGTTATGAACAAGAAAATTTTTTCAAAACTTCAGAATTATGTTCATTATAAAAATAATTTTGAGTTTCAATCAATCTAACTTTATAAATAACTTTTAATTTTTATTTTACTATGTACTCTGCTACTATCAGAGCTTTAATTCGATAAGCTAAAGATGGAAAGAGAAACCTATCCCCAGCGGAGTCGCCAAAAATCTATGGGCTCTGAAAATTTTTCACTGACCTCTCATTGAAGAGAGTGATTTAAAGTGTCGATATAATTTTCAGAAGGAAGATGAAAAGTAGTTAAGACACTACCCAGAGATTTCACCCTCACAATGCGAGGACTTTAGATATGGTTCCAGGTTTCCTATAGGCGCAAGCACCTATAGTTAATTACCCCTCACAATGCTGAGAGAGAACTTTCAATTAAGGCTAGTTGTTAGGTTGCTTAGTGTAGTGTATAATAGCAGCATGTAGAGTTTTAAATTTTAGATTTATAAAATTTATTATATTTAACTTAAGGCAGATGGTTGGGGGAATGATGATGCATCTAGATCATGGTTCAGCATCGTATCGTGGTCCCTGTACTTTTCGGAGGAGTGTCGACCCAACGGAAGAATCCTTATCAGCAACACATGGGTTACGTCATCCAAGAAATCCTTGTAGACCTAGGGTGGTGTTTGTTTAAGGGATAAGCTTAAGTCTACCTTAGCTAACAAAAGGTTTTTTCCCCAATCAAGTATACCCTATGGTTCATAACTCAAAGGGCAGAGCCATTAGAGAGCATACGTGCTACAGTCATGACCGTAATATAATGGTGTCATTTAGCAACAACCACCCGGTCGGAGGACTCTGGTTATAACTGCATCATGTGTGGAGACTACTGGACAAACCACACAGTCAGAGGACATGGGCCACGTCCTTGCTAACATGAGATAGTTTGAGAGTAAACATACTTGTGCACTTGATTTGACTTTGGCTCTTTTGTGAGCTAGAGTTTTCTTAATTTGACACCTTTAACAAACTATCACGAAAGGCGAGTTGAATTTTTGGCTTTAATTTTTTAATATTGAATTTCCCTTGGACATTTAAAGCTCAAGAATATTTTAAATTTTGCATTTATATTAATATTCAATCTAAGTTAATTTATTTTGAAATCGTAATCATATTTTGATGGAAGTATCCCCTCCGGTTGAAATTTTCATTCAACACATCAATCATCAGGCGGTTTATTGTTTAGCTATTTTAGATCTTGTCGACTCTATTAATTTAATAATAGAAGATCAGATTTATTATCATATAACAGAATTAGCTTCTCAGATGTTTTATTAGATTGAAGATATTATAATAATATCATTATATTTTTTAGATTTTGTTAATCTGGACCCGTCCTAGGACCCAACCGGGATGAAACCCGCGCAGCATCCACAGACATTAATTTAAAATTAAGGGATTTGTATAATATTATTTATTTTAATTGAATTTCATTGCAAGTAAAAATAATTTTAGATAAAATTTTGACAGCATTTTAGCAGCCTCCCGGCATTGTCCCCACATAGGGGGCTACAACGGGGGCTAGGCCTGCCCACCATGCCAAAAAAAGGCATGTATGCGTGGTGTAAACCCCATGGATGAATGCGTCATCCCACCATGTCAATAAAGACATGTATGGTTGTCTGAAGTACCTGTATGAAGCGCATATTTCTTTATCATGCCAAGAAAGGCATGTACGGGTACTTATGGTCAAAATAGGCTTCGGGCAAGCACGAGTGTGTCTTGAGGGGCACAGGGAGCTCATGGGTGCTCACTTTTCCTTGGTGTCTGTGGTATCGCAGTGATGCGAGCGTCTTGGCGCTTCAGCGAGTGCGTGAGCACTCTCGTGCTGCGTGATGTGTAATTAATCAAAAGTTCTCTCTCAGCATTGAGAGGGGTAATTAACTATAGGTGCTTGCGCCTATAGGAAACCTCAAACCAGATCTAAAGTCCTCACAAAATGAGGTGAAATCTCTGGGTAGTGTCTTATCTACTATTTATTTGCCTTCTAAAAATTACACTAACACTTTAAATCACTATCTTTAATTAAATTTGTGGGCTCCAAAAATTTTCCACCGACCTCTCGATGAAGAGTATAATTTAAATATGTAATTTTAGAAAATAGTATAAGAACTACCAATTTCATCCTCATTTGGTGAGGACTTTAGATCTGTTCTATAAGAAGCACCTATAGTTAATTACCTCTCTCAACTCGATTAACTAGTCGTTAGGTGCTATGTAGTGTATAGTAACACCATGTGGAGTTTTGGAATTGAAATTTATGAAATTCATTATATTTGGCTTAACGCCGATGGTTGGGGGAACGATGATGCCTAGATCTTGATCCATGGTTCCATCATCCCAGGCTATCGCAGTCCCTAGTCTACTTAGTCAGAGGAGGTAGTCGACCCAATCTGATGAAGGATCCTTATCAGCAACACATGGTTACGTCATCCAAGAAATCCTTGTAGACCTAGGGTGATGTTTGTCTAAGGAGAAAAGCTTAAGTCTACCTTGCTAACTAAGGGCTTTTTTTCCCAATCAAGTATACCAAATGGTTCACAACTCAAATGACAGAGCCATTGAGGAGCATACGGGCTACATTCGTGATGTAATATAGTGGTGTCATTTAGTGACAACCACGGTTCGAGGACTCGATAAATCGCATCATGTGTAGCCTCGGCTAAATCCAGTCGAGGACAGCCACATCCTTGCTGGCATGAGATTGTTTGAGAGTGAACATAATGGAACACTTAATTTGACTTTGGCTCTTTTCTGAGCTAAAGTTTTCTAAATTTGTCACCTCCGACAAACTATTGTGAAAGATGGATTGAATGGAGTATTCTTTAAGCTTTTAGATTGAATTTTATTTAGACATTTATAGCTTAACAATATTTTAAATCCTGCATTTAGGATGATATTCAATCTAAGTTAATTTTCTTTGAAATTGTAATCATATTTTGATGGAAGTATCCCCTCCGGTTAGAATTTTCATTTAACATGACCATCATCGGGGTGATTTATTATTTTGCTATTTTAGATCTTGTCGACTCTATTAATTTAATAATAGAGGATCAGATCTACTGCCATATGATAGAATTAGCTTCTCAGATATTTTATTAGACTAAAGATATTATAATAACATCATTTGATTTTTAGGTTTTTTTAACCCGGACCCAGTCCTAAGACCCAACCGGGAAGCAACCCGCGCAGCATCCTCACACACTTGAATTTAAGCATTCGGCATAATGTCAGGGCCCATGCGGGTGTATTTGATTCAGCATTAATTTAAACTTAAAGAATTTGTATAATATTATTTATTTTAACTGAATTTTATTGCAAGTAAAAAAAATTTAGATAAAATTTTAACAGCATTTCAACAGCCTCGCGGCGTCGTCCCCACATAGGAGGCTACAATGGGGGCTGGGCCTGCCCACCATGCAAAAAAAAGGCATGTATGGGTGGTGTAAATATCATAGCTGAATGCATCATCCCACCATGTCAAGAAAGATATGTATGGGTCTCTGAAGTACCTGTATGAAGTGCATATTTTCCTGCCATGCCAAGAAAGGCGTGTATAGGTACTTATATATTTATAATGTCAAGTTAAAACATTAATTTTAACTTTATTATTGTATTTTCATTAAGCAGTTTATGAATCATGTTAGTATAAAAATTTGGCAGCATCTCGTCCCAGATAAGGAGCTACTGCGGTTCTCTGGGCGCCCCTGCCCCAAAAGAATGTGTATGGGTGGTATAAACCACGCTCAATGTGCCTTCCCACCATGCCAAGAAAGGCATGTATGGGACTCGAGGTACCCTCGATTTCTCATCATGCCAAGGTGAGCATATACACTTGCAAGTTAGTTAAAATAACAATTTCATATCATAACATAGTTTACTATCAAGCTATGCAGGTCCCCCTATTGGTGTGAAGTTTGGCAGCAATTCGACATCCCAACATCGTCCCCATATTGGGAGCTATTTCAGGTATGCTAGGCCTGCCCACCATGCTAAGAAAAGCATGTATGGGCGGTATAAACCTTGGCCTGAATGGGCCTTCCCACCATGCCAAGAAGGCATGTATGGGTCTCTAAGGTACCTGCTGAAATAGATTTTCCCGCCATACCAAAAAAGGCATGTATGGGTACTTATAGTTAATAAGCAAACACAAGTTTCTCCGCCACGCCAAGAAAGGCGTGTTCATGTACTTATGGCCAAAATAGGCTTTGGGAGAAGCAGTGTGCAAAGGCATCTGAGGAGCTCGGCGGGTGCGGGCTCCTGGCGGCATGGCAGTGCGCTGGGTGTGGCGGGGAGTTCCACCAGGGACTCGTACTCAAGGCGCCATGGTGTGGCGTGAATAGTGTCACCTGATTCATCGATGATTTTCACCGCTTGCAATAGTGTCGGTGGTCATTTAAAGTAGAAAAATCCATGGCATGCACAGTGAAGCAGGAGAGGAGAGAGAGAGAGAGAGAGAGAGAGAGAGAGAGAGAGAGAGAGAGAGAGAGAGGGAGGATAGGAAAAATTAAGTTTAGGATTTTAGGAGAGGTATTTATAGGATTTATTTTTTTTATTATTTTATTTACCCTAATTTGGATTTTCATGTTGATATCATCACATAGCCAATATATATGTCAATTTTAGGTTACTCTGATGTTCCGGATGCAACAACGCAGTCCGTTTTATGATCGAAGGCCATTTGAGTCAAGTTGGCATCAAATCAGGGTCAATTTCAGTTCAAATTTGTGCATCGTTGCTTCACTCACTCAATATTCTGCATACTCATCCAAATTTAGTGTGAACAGTCTCATTTGATAGATTTTGACATTTCAATGCTAACAGATCAATCAATTTCACAAACGGAGATCATTTGGGGAACATCGCAGTTTTCCAACCTTGATATACATGTCAGTGCATCGATGACCATCTTTCTTGATCGGTCGACCATCAAATTATGCAAGATGCCTATTCTAATCAATTTCAACATTTTGAACGTGGTGGAGCCTGTTCATCGATCGAAGGTCATTTGACTAATTTTTGGTGCCATCAAGTGTATTTCAGCTCTGATTTACATGTTGTATATGATTGCTCGATATTCACGTATACTCATCTGAATTGAGCATGAGCAGTTTCATTTGATAAGTTTTGACCTTTCAATGCTAATAGTGCAATCAATTTCATGAAGAGTCATTTGGAAAATATCGTGGCTTCTTGACCTCGATATGCGTGTCAACACATCGGTGACCCTCCTTCTTGATCAGTCGACCATCGAATTATGCAAGATGTCTGTTCTGATAAATTTTGATGTTTAAACATGATGGTAGAGTCTATTTATCGATCGGAGATTATTTGATTGATTTTTGATCTCCAATTGGTCCTTACTTAGAGGATGTAAAGTCTTAGGCTTTCTTCCTAGTACAGCTACTAAATTGAATGGCATCTCTTTAGTCGCTAATCCTACTATGTGCTTAGTAGACTACCCCTTTGGATTGGCAAATTTGAGTTATGTTTTAGCCTCCATGGCTCCTATTCAGTACAACCCATTGTAAACCAACAGGGTTCATCCTAAAAAAAAATCTAAACCCAACAAAATTTGAAACAAATTCAACCCTCTCCCCTAGTGGAGATCTATCCTTAGTGAGATTCAAATCAAATCAAATCTCTCATCCTCTGGTGGATGACTTGAAACTGCTTTCATAGTGGAAGGTTCACACTTTATCCCTTAATGGATTTCTTCCCTCTCTCTTATGTCTTGGACATAAGAAGAGCCACATTGCACTAAGCTCTGGATTCCTTCTTTTCCTTGT
Organism: Cymbidium sinense; assembly: GCA_021442155.1. Lineage (NCBI taxonomy): Eukaryota > Viridiplantae > Streptophyta > Magnoliopsida > Asparagales > Orchidaceae > Cymbidium > Cymbidium sinense. The sequence continues at coordinate 3,209,803 of CM038218.1, forward strand.
GTCAGGAATAGATAGTTTCTGTTAGTGCTTATAATCGTTTGGTGTTGTTGATCATTTTCACACCAATTCGTGTTCTGGTCGGTCACACCACACACTTGGGCACCCTTTGTTGACCTCATTTTTAGAATGACCTCTCAACACCCCCATCTTTGGCTTAGGATTCCTCTTAGACTTTAAGAGTTCCTTAGTCTTAAGACACATATAGTGATTAGGTGGACACTCCCCTAGCCCTAGAAGACTTAGAAGAGTTAGCCATAGGAATAGGTCATGCCTTAGGGGTGTTAGGGAAATCTCTTACCCTTTAGCTTAAATCATTCCTCACTTTCCTTCTTTCAAGTCAAACTCAAATCAATTCCATTTGATTTTCTCCAAACTCAATTCAATTCCATGATTTAATTTCATGATTGAGATCCATGACTAAAACTTATGACCAAAGTCCATCAAAATTCCTAAGTTCAAATTTTCTAAGTCCTTAACCCTTTCTTAAGGACTTAGCCAAAATCATGATTCAAACCTATTCAAATCTTTAAGATTTTCTCAAGATCCATTTATATTCTCATTTACATTCACATTTATAAATGAAATATAAATTTGAACCCATCAAATCAAATTAAAAATTCCAAATCAATTAATGAAAATTTTCTTAAGTTCCTTTAATTTTACATTAAAGGATTTAGCAAAAATCAACTCTAAAAGTTGATCAAACCTATTCAAATCCATGAGATTTTTATAAAACTTATTTATATTCTCATTTGTATTCTCATATATAAATGAAATATAAATATAAATCAATCCAATCAAATTCAAAAATTAAATTCCAAATTTAAAGTCCTTAAATTCCCTTAAATACCTTAATTTTCATTAATAGATTTAACCTAAACTTTGATCAAACCTATTCAAACTCATGAGATTTTCTCAAAACTTATTTTTATTCTCATATATAAATGAAATATAAATATAAATCAATTAAATATAATTCAAAAATTAATTTTCAAATTCTCTTAAATCCTTTAAACTCCTTTTAATGGATTTAACCTAAATCATGATTAAATCACTTCAAATTCTTGAAATTTTCTCATGATCAATTTATATTCTCATTTATATTCACATATATAAATGAAATATAAATTCAAACAATCAAAACCTAATCCAAAAATCAAACTCAAATCAACTCAAAATTCAATCTAAGTCTTTCAAGTCAAAACCTTGAACTTAGCCAAATCACTTTCAAATCAAGTCAAATCCTTGATTTTCTCTCATGGCTAAATCAATCCAATAATCATGAGCTCATATATAAATCTAAACTTCAATCATTCAATCAAAACCCAAATCAAAAATTAAACCCAAAACCCTTTCATATTCTTCCTTCGAATGTGAAATTTTCAAATGGCTCAAAATCCATTTGACTTCAAATCACATGTAAATGGATTTATATTTCAATCATAAGTCCATATACAAGATCAATCAACTTCAAATCGTTTTGACCAAGTCATTTGACCCACTTAGGCTCACCTGACCCAAAGTGACCTAAAGTATCCTTATGAGCAAACTTTTGATCCCAACCAAATTGGATTGAACCAAACTCATATTCCCTCTCATCATGATCAACAACCATCATGGGATGATCAATCAATCAAATTGGGTCAAACCAAGTCAACACTTAACCTAAAATGAAATCTTACATAGAAAAATCTTTGTATAACAAATTGATTGAAACCATTGATCCAAGTTCACTCATGACCTATGTTTAAACTTGACCAAGCCAACATTTAAGCCTAACCTAGCCCAATTGGCCCACTTGACCCAAGTTGACCCATTTTGACCTAAAGGGCCAAAATGTATCAAAACTTGATCTAAGCCAAATTAATTGAAACCAGTGGGTCAAGTCCATTTCAAATCACTTGTGGAACTTGACCAAAGCCTCAATTGGCCAACTAGACCCAACCTAGCCCAATTGACCTCAGACCCAACATGACCTAAAGGGGTCATATTGAGCCAAATTTGAACTTAACCCAAATTGATTGGAAACAAAGATGCCAATCCACTCCATATGACTAACCAAACCTAAACCTACCCTTGACCTAACCAAATAGGTCAAATGGGTCAAATAGGTCAACTTGACCCATTTGACCTAAACGAGTCATATGAGCCAAAAGTAAATCTAATCCAAATTGATCCACCCCAAAGGCACCAAAATATTTCAAATGATCATACAAACTTAACCCAACCCTTGGTTTGACCCAATTTGACCAATTGGTCAACTTGACCCAAGTTGACCCATTTTGACCTAAATGGGTCAACATGAGTCAAACCCTATCAAATGGATTCTACATTCAATGAAACATGGCCAAACCTATTTTCTCAACATACTAAACGTGCCCAAATTGAAAAATAACAAAATGACCATTTTATCCATAGGACATAGAACAAATTTTGGCTTAGCCCATTAGTATTTTGGTCATACACTCATCACAATCACTTGGGGCTTTCCTAAAAGCTCAAGGGGACTTAGTGATGAGTGGTGCATCCAACCCAATGGGTTTGGGTCAACCCATTTGACCCATGGACCAAACCCAACCCTTAGCCTTGAAATTCAATTTTCAAACTCCCTCATAAGCTCAATTTGATGCACATAGGGAGTTGGCATTCCACTCCTCTGGCCAAATTGACCATGTGCATTAATATAACAGCCTAAACAACCCTCCTAATATGATCAATTGGATCAAAATGGTAACTAATGGGTCGGCTGTCCGATTGCCATAGGGGGAGATATACTCCCCTAATTGAATGAAATCTCACTTCACTCATACTCGATTAAGGCCTAGAGAGAGTTAGCAATTATCAGAGAGCTTTCCTAAGGTCCCTAAAAATGATTTGAATCTTGCATTTCTTGATTTTGCACAGTGCAAAACAGGGGAGCTCGATCCAACAACTAATTTTCTCTACACTTAATCTCCTTCCAATTCCTCTTGCACACTTGATCTAGGAGCTAAGTCAAATTAGCCCAAGCTTTCTCTGAAGTTCTAGAGGCAAGGAAGAGCTCAATTCAATCAAATCCACAAAGTGATTGAAGAGGAGTTGGTCCATAGAGCTCTACACTCAACCTCCAAGGGAATCGAGCGTCGGTGATCACCTCAGGCGAGGTTAGTGATTTTTTGAGCTTAATTCTCATAGGTGTTGGTCCTTTGTGAAGTGAACTTTAATCTCATAGGATCATAGCCATTATATGTATTGGTAATTGCATGATGAAGGTGTGGGCTAAATTTTAGCCTAATCTAAGCTCAATCGAGCTCGGATTAGAGGTAGAAGGTGGATGGATCTCATTCTTCTTGAGCTTTGGCAGGGATGAATCTCTAGCCATCCATCTGCATCATGTTGATAGATAGTTTAGATTATTCCCATGTTTATATATCTGTTATCCATTGTATAAACTGTGGGTGTATCCTCAGTCATTCGATCTTTGATCGGACAGCTAAGGATATTAACGCGTGCACCACCTGGATGTGATGTTTAAGTGGGTGGCACATGGCATGACGTGTGTAAAGTGCATTGACCACCCGCGCCGTGCCGTGAGTTGGTATTGAGCAGAGATTAGTTAGGGATTTTAATTAATTCCTAATTAATTCAGAAATCTTCTAAATATCATAACTCCTTCATGAAAAATCAGAAAAATAAAATAAAAAAATGCTATGGAAAGATAATCTCATGTAGAATATTTTAAAAATTGTTTTAATGAATTTTGAATTACCCTTTTCTCTGAATTTGGGTTTCTTTAGGAATTTTAATTAGCTAATTATTCTCTAATTAAGTCACCAATTGATCTAAAATTTCTAGGGTTCATTTTAGGGAATGACCTCTGCCTCCTTTAATTTTCTTCAGATTTATTGAGTCCTTAATTAGGGAAATTGATATTTCATTCCCTAATTACCCCTTTCATGTAATTAAGGATAATTAAGGTGTGATTAGTGGATTTAGCCTTTGATTAAGTATGATTAAGGTTAGATCCAGTGAGTAGGAGTTTTATGAAATATTTTGGGGTATTTCCCCTAAGCTATTCCCTAAACTCCCTTTTCTTTTCTTAATCCCCTCTTAATTAAGGTTTAATTCATTAATTATCCCTTTAAACAATTTTCAAAAATTCTAAAAAATTTTAGAACTTAATTAATCTACCTTGGGTAGATGCTTAGAAGTTTAATAGCCTAAGTATAATTAAGAAAATTAAAACCCCTTTCATAAGTATGAAAGGGTGTTTTAAAAGTACTTAAGTTAAACCCCTTAGCTTAATTAACTTTTAATTGTGAGCCAAATTGCATTAAGCCTTTTCATTATTAGGTGCATTGCAAATTTAAATACCTTGTGGGTTTTATGTCATCTCATTTACTCATAATTACTTAGTTAATTTTTCTAAGGTGGTGTAGGTAAGGGTTAATTAAGCTACTTAATTCATACTCTAACCTAATCAACACTTAAAAATGGATTTAATTATTTGAAAATTAAACAAAAATATGAAACACATATGGGAATGGGTTAGGAATAGCAAACTCATCTCACCTTTTCAAAATTAAATTGAACTTCAAACTAAACAAAAATCATTTTGAAATTCGCTTTGATTTATTCTAAATTTTCTTATTCCTTAAGAACGTCTTTAGGATTTAAGTAAAGTGAGTTTGTTTACATGATTGCATTGCTTTAGATCTCTCCCAACATGCTAAGTTGTATGTCATGTGATTCATGCATTCATAAGTTCATGTTTCAAATTCTAAAATGAAAATTATTTACTTTATGTAAAATATGCATGTGTTGGCTAAAGTAAAATTTGAGTGGCTATTATCACTACTAAATCCAAAAATATTTTTAAAACTTATAAATGAAATATTAAATCTCAAAGTGCGTTATTCATATCTTAATTATTAGCTTGCATGTGATGGATTATAAAGTCATGTTTAGTGTAGTTTTTCCTTTCTTTCTTATGTTAGCATAGTTCTGAATAGGAGTTAGTAAGATGTAGGGTTCATTTGAAAAGAACCCAACACTTACTTAATTCCTATTCATCCCTATGCTCTCAGTTAAGAAGGGTTGCCTATACTTGCATGAATAAATTGCATAAATAAAAATGAAACTATTAAACAACTTTTGCATATTCCTTTTCCATTTCATTCCTTTTATATGCATGTTAGTACTTAAGGAAAGTGGTATACTAGTTTGGAAAACCCTGAGGTTACAAGGCTTTAAACAGCCCTAAGAAGGTCTTGTACCTTACACCTCTAGTTAACAATGGCGCCGTACTCACTTATGTCTTTCTTACTTTCATGCATGTATGTGAAATTTTGGATAAGGAAAATCTTACCTACACAACCTTAGAAATGTATATTAGACTTACCCCAAGCATGTCACCTCACTTGTATGTCATGTCACTTGTACCTTCTAGGTCTTGTACCTTAGTCACCCATGTGTGGGGTGATAAGTCCAATATACATACTTGGGATTTGTGTGGTTTGATTTGACTAACCTTTCTTTTATAGGTGTTAGTTAGATTTATACTTTTCCTTTTCATGTAAAAATTTGTATATTCAAGATGTTGGAATGATTTGTTATGGGGATTAGGATAAGCATTGGTCATAAGATTCCATCTTATGCACCATGTGAAGCCTTGGATCATCTACCATCCAACCATCCAAAGGAGGAACCAAAGAAGAAAAGAAGAAAAGAAGAATAAAGCTTGAAAACCCCCCATAACAATGAATTCCTTTGCTTAAATTGTAATTTAATTCATTTATAATCCAGGTTGTATAAGGGTAGAGCTCGGCTACTCACATTTGATATTTTTGGGTTTATACGATGGTGCCCGACCACAAACATCCACTTATTCTTTTTACAATTAGTTTTATAAATTGATTGATTATTTGTTTAGCTTTTGCATTAAGCGTCATGATTTTCCTAGTTTCTTTTTCTTCTTTATGCATGGCCTGGATGTGGATTTGGCTCTTTAGGAAAAAATAAATCTTTTAACTTAATAATTCAAATTAAAATTAAAATAACTCATAACCTCACCTAAAGCTTAGGATTAAATCAAGATAAAAGATTTAGCAACCCCTTAGCTAGATGAGCATTTCTTTATAATATCATGCACAAATGCATCTTATTTCACTCTTGATTGGAGGGCTTCCACCTTTGCTAGAGAACCTGGCTTGACCTTTGAGGGCTGTGGTGGAAACTCATCTCCTACCTTCTCACCGATTTTGGCCAATAATCTGATTTCTCATGCATTAGTCATAAATCCTATTAGCCTGAGTCAAAATGATTATCCAAAAAATAAAATAAAATGAAATTTGAATTGTATTAGATTTAGGTCATTTGAAGCATGCCCTTTACATGACCTAGTCTAAATAAAAAAAAGTCTAGCCATCTTGCATAAGCATAAAGACTTGCCTACATGTATTTAAAATCGTGGGAGGAGTTAGTTGGCGGCCACCCCCAAGCGATTGTAAGTCCAAGTTGTCGGGTGGTTTGTCCTCTCTTGTGGAGGCAAACAAATTACCCATTTTCATCTTAGATTTAGGTTATGCTTTCGACCCTCATTGAAGCTCCCTATATTTAGGTTCTGAGATTGCTTTTCCCTTTGTGGGCCATAAGCATAATTCCTCACCTCTTAGAAATTTCCTTAATCTTGTGTTAAAGAATCTTAAGTCCTTAAATTATAGTGAAAATACAACTCAAACAAACTACATCAATTTCTAAAATGTAAAGCCCAATCATAGGATAGTTTGAGGTGCTCACTAGGTTTCCTAGCATCGCGAGCATCTCCTACTCATTTCCCATTTTGGCTTCGATAATAACTCCCTCTTTTGATCAATCCCATTTGATCTTCAAATACAAACCTATCAATTGATAGTCCTTTCTATTGAAATGTTCAGAGATAACGACCATTTACCTTAATCGAGAGTTTTTCTAAAGGATCTTGTCCCTTAGGGTGTAATTTATTATGGGGGCTTGCCCCTATAGGGAACTTAAAGAACCTGATTTAAAATAAACTCTGCTTTACTTTTTCATGTAAAGCAGAGGAAGAATCTCTAGTACATATGCAGATCCATCGTCCTTAGGAGTCCTTATTGAGGTGATTGGTTCCATTAAAGGGTAGTGACTTCTATCTTTTGAGATAGTACACTATACCTTGATGAAGTATCCAATCACCTGAATAAGTATATCTGTGGATCTGTGTGGCATTTTAATAAGATGAATTTCTATATAGGGTGTTGCCTCTTTTATTTCTCACCAACATATTTGGAAGGTGACTCCCTCTGTATAAAAATTTTTCTCCACAAAGACTAAATGCCAAATCAAAGGAGCTTGGTCCATAGAGCAAACCACCTCAAATAAAGGCTCATGCGGCTTAACAGGGCTTCATTTCTACCAAACAAAGTTACCTCAATCGATTCCACTACCGGACATTAGCTCCGGTGAGGTAATTCCTCAAAATCGTCGGTTCAGGAAAATGTGTTTGTCCTTTTCGAAGGAAATTTTTATGCCACACATTTTTGACCATTGGATGTGCTCGTCTCCTCTCCCTGATGGTGTGGGATCAATTTGACTCAATTCAAGCTCGGGTGAGCTCAGATTGAATGGAGAAAGAAGGACGATATCCGTCTTTTGCCATTCGTGAAGGAGACGGATCATGGGCCATTTGTTCTGCGTGATCGAAATGGACGATCATGATCTGATCACGTGTAGATCCCTTGATTAATCCTTTGAAACTAGGTCTGCTCATGGCCATCTGATCTTAGATCAGACGATCCACAGGAAAGCACATCCACTATAATTTAAGTCAGCCTCCCGATTTGACAACTTAAATATGCTATCCCGTTGTGCCACGTGGAAAGCGCGCACCGCGTCAATAGCCACATGGCATCGATGGGAATAGTGGTTAATTAGGGATATTTTAATTAATTTTTAAGGCTTAATCATCTTAAAATCATAATTAATCCTAGAAAAATCCAAAGATACAAATGAGGGCTCATTTTGAAGATTTTCAGAGTAGAATCCATTAAAATTATTATTATTTAATTTTGAATAGTAATTTCTGCTTAAATAAGATTTAATTAAAATTTTAATTCACCTAATTACCCTCTAATTAGTTGTCCAACTAATTTCAAATTTTCTAGAGATGTTTAGGGGGATGACCACTATCTCTCCTATTTTTCTTGGAATTTATTGGATAATTAATTAAGAAAATCAATATATTAATCCTTAATTACTCTCCAACCTTAATTAGTGATAATTAAGCAAATGAATATTGGTTTAATTAATTTATTAAGCTTATTGTCTTATGTTAATAGTGGGGAGCTTTAGGGAAATAGTTTGGGTTCACTCTTTATAACCATTTCACTAAACCTCCTTATTTGTTTCAAATTAATTAAAGCTTAATTAATTGATTAACTACTTAATTAATGATTAAAATAGAAAGGATATCTAATTGTTTCAAAGCCTCATTGGTTGTTTGAAATAACTTAGTGATTGGGATTGAGACCTCTTCCTTAATCTCTTTCCCTAAGTTAATTTCATCATCTTAATTAAAAGATATAATCAAAAGATTTAATTAACCAATTAAAGGCTTAATTAAATTAATTTAAAATCCATTCATACACAACCTAACTTTGTTTAATCAATCTTGGGTAGCTCTTTGGGTGTTCAATAACCTAAAGAGAGAGCTAATGAAATCATGTTTAGCTCAAAAGTGTGAGAAAATCATGAAAGTAGTTAAGTGAGCTCCTTAAGCTTAATTAACTATTAATTATGAGCCAATTGCATTAGGCTCCTTTCAGTTCTTAGGAGCATTGCCAATTTACTTTTCATGTGGTTGCATCTCATGTTGGCTCATTATTAGTTTAGGGTGATGTAGGTGATTTAATTGATTTAATTCATACCTTAACCTAATCAAGCCATAAAATTAACTTAATTACTTTTCATTAAATCAAATTAATTCATACATGTGGAGAATGGGATTGGGATTAGCAAACGTCTTTCACATCCTTTAAATCAATCAAACATAAGATCAAAATGGCTTTAAGAAACTTTGGTTTATTTTAAATGAGTTTGTTTAATATGATTGTCCTTAGGACTTAGTTGGATTGAATGAAATTTCATGCTTGTGTTTCTTTATTTCTTTCCAATCATGTTAAATTGTTGTATGCCACTTGTATTCATGCATTCATTTCTTTCAAATTAATCAAAGAAAAATGATTTCATTTATGTCGATTTGCATGTGTTGATTTAATTAGAAATATGTGTGGCTATTATCACTATTAAATCTCAAATATATTTTCAAAATCTTATTAATGAATGATAATATATATTATGACTTTAGTTATGTATACCTAGGAGATGCATGTGAATATAAGCTTAGTGTATGAAATGAAGTCTCTTTCTTACATTCATGTGTTGATTTGCATAAGCTTGACTGTTAATGGGTATATTAGTCTGGACATTCTGGGGACGCACGGCTTTAAGTAGCCCTAAGGAGGTTCCTACCTCACTCGCCTGGTGCAGAATAATGGTGACTTTCTTGTTTGATTTCATTCTTATTCATCTTAACATTGGAATTTAGATAGAGTTTTAATTTATTTACACAAATAAATCAATTCAATTAAATGCTACTTTTGCATGATTTTTTCTATTCTTGTAGTTGTTTATACATCCATATGTATTTAAGAATAGCGAGTATATTAGTCTGGACATCCCGGGGATGCACAACTTTAAGTAGCCTCAAGGAGCTTCCTACCTCGTTCCCCTAGTGCAGAACAATGGCACCGTACTTGCTTAAAACTTTTATACATTTGAATGTGTATTTTGCTAATGAATGAAAATCCCATTTTTCTATTAAAAAACATGCATTCATACTTCATTCAAATGGTTGAATTAATTAATCATATGATTTAGGGCTCTTTTTCTTATACTTTTATATAATAATTTAGATAAAGCTTTAAATTAATATGACAAAAATAATTCAACCAACTAAATATCAATTCCAAGTATATTTGCTTACATTCATCATTCAAGTGTGCTAAGATACAAATTGTATGTATAGATATGTTTAGGAATTAACCATATACATGACATATATATGATGGAAAGAAATGAACAAACATGTATTACATGATAGTAATTCATTCCAACTAATCTTAAGATGCCTTTCTTATTGAATAAGTTTATTTAAAGTGAACCTAAACTTAGGATTAATTAAAACATATAATAAGACATTCACTAAAGGGAATTGATTAATTAATTTACTTTAGATGTGACTTGAGATAGGGATAAAAGAGAGTGAACCTCTATTTCTTTCTCTTCATAACACTTAGTTGTATAGTGTAAGTCAAGATGAAATAAAAAACATCAAGTAAATTTTATAAATTAACTAAGCAACTTAAAGCAAAACCCTCCTTTAAAATTAAATCTCTTTATACTTAGAAAATCTTAACTCAAAAGCCTAGCTAAGACATACCACACAAACTTTAACACACATTATATTAAGTCACCATTTCTAACTTTATGTTAGAGCGGTGCATGGTTTAATGTATGCTTGTTTTGTGATGTACTATTGTAGACTGGATGTTATGGTGTATGCCTCGTAGACTGGATGTTAGGTCGTGATTAGTCAAATCATATTTTATGTAGGAGATTATGCTTAAGGGGAATTTAAAATAAATATAAATGCTCTCTTTTATAGGTTGCTTAACCCCTAAGCATAATCTACATTAGGATAGATAGACTTGGTTACCCATGTGCAGGGTGTTAAGTCTAAATTTTACATATAACTGCTTGGGTTGTATGATATGTTTAGCTAACACTTATCTTGTAGGTGTAGTTAGATTTACTTTTCCTATTTTTAATGTAATTGTGTATTAGGAATTAGGATTAGTGTTATGGAGATTATGATGAGCGGTGGCTAGAAGGCTTTATCCTGGGAGGCCCCATGACGTCTTTGAAGTAAGTAAATCCAAATGAAGAAATAGAGCAAAGACATAAAGACATGAAGACATGAAGACCCCCTATAGCATCTATTTGTGAAAATTATAATTATTCTTTCATACATTTGGATGTATAAGGGTTCAACTCGACTACCCACATTTCTTCTCGAGTTATATGGCGGTACCTGACTGCAATGGCCTGTTGTTCTTTCACGTTGAGTTTATAAATTGTTTGATGATTTGTTTACATTGTGCAATAGAAGTGGTATATATTGTTATAGTTTCTTTATGTATGATGATTTTGGCATGGATGGTTTAGGCTCTTAGAGAAAATAAACTTTTTTTACCCCAATCACTACTCATAACTAAATTTTTTGAAACAACTCATAACCTCACATAAAGCCTAGGCATTAAATAAAGATAAATAAAAGATTTAGAAATCCCTTAGCTAAATGTTGTATGTCTAATATCATGCATGCACCTTTACCACTCTTGTAAAATGAGGGCCCTCATTCTTGCACATATGGGAAACGCTTGACCTGTGAGAGAAACTCCTACTGACAAGGCTTCACCCTCTTCTTTCTTGATTTGGCCCATAACTTATTTCAACATATATTTAGGCATATAAAATCTTATGGCCTGTGTCAAAATAAAGAGTTTGAAATCAAATAAAATTTGCATTAGACCAAGTCATTATTTCATACCACTCATGCTCTAGTCTCTTAGGGGTGGGTTTAAGAACTTTAATTTTTTTTCTAAATAATAACTTAACCATCTTGCAAAACATATGACTTGATGATGGTTTTAAAATGTAGGAGGATTTAGCTATGCCACTCCAAGTGATTATAAGTCTAACAGTCGGGTGGTTTACTCTCTCTTATGGAGGTAAATAATATACCCATTTTTTCTTAGATTTAGGTCATGCTTTGATCCTCGTTAAAGCTCCTATATTTAGGATCTGAGGTTGTTGTTTTCCTTTGGGGTTACAAGCATAAATCCTCACCTCATAGGCATTTCCACCATCTTGTATTGAAAGATTATAAGACCTAGCTTTCTAATAAATTTCAACTCAAATATATAATTCTCCTCAATCTCAAATATAGAAAGCCCAACCATAGAATAGTTTGGGATGCTCACTAGGTTTCCTAGTATCATGAGAATCCTCTACTCATGTCTTTTTAGCTTCGATAATAAGTCTCTATTTTGATTTATTCAACTTGATTTTCCAAACATAGCCAATTTATTGATAGTCCTATCTTTAAATTTTTTGGAGACAATAATTGTCTACTTTAATCAAGAGTATTCCTAAAGAACTCACCTTCCTTAAGATGTAATTAACTATAGGAGCTTGCTTTAGGGAACTTCGTTTAAATAAACCCTACTTTATTCATCCATGTAAAGTTGGGGAAAAATCTTTGGTACATTCGAAGACCCATCATACCTTAGGAGTCTGTTGACCTCACTTTTGGTGTGAGCTCTCAACTTCTCTATCTTAGACATAGAAAACATTAAGAGTTTCATAGTCTTAAGATACTTCTAGTAATTAGATTAACACTTAACCTAACTCAAGGGACTTAGAAGAGTTAGCCATAGGAATTGGTTATGCCTTAGGAGGTATTAGTAAAACTTACCTACCCTGTAGCTTGAACCAAATCCTCACTTCCTTCTTTCAAGTCAATCTTCGAAGTCAAATCAACTTCAAATTCAAATCAACTTCAAATCCAAATCAACTTCAAATTCAAATTAACTTCAAATTCAAATCAACCTCAAATTCAAATGAACTTCAATTCAAATCAAAACTTAAATCAATTCCAAATCAAATGATTGAAAACCATGATTAAATTCAAATCACAAAATCTTTCTCAAGCCCTTTGATTTCATCTTATGGACTTAGCTCAAATCAAATCCAATCACTCCAAATTCAAATGATTTTCTCATTACCATTTATATTCTCAAATACATATAAATCAAATATCAAATTCAAATCCATATCAATCAATCTAAACTCTTTCAAGTCAAATCCAACTCCTTCAAACAAATTCAAATCACTCCAAACTCAAAAGATTTTCTCATAACCCATTTATATTCTCATTTTTATTCACAAATATAAATGAGATATAAATTCAAATAACTAAAACCAATTCAAAAACTCAAATCCAAATCTACCAAAATCCAACCTATGCTTTTCAAGTCAAATCCTTGAACTTAGCCAAATCATTCCAAATCAATCCAAACCTTTGGATTTTCTCTTCAAACAATCAATCCTTCAATCATAAGCCTATAAATACAAACTTCAATCTCCAAACCAAAATCAAACTAACCCAAGTCAAACCCATGTTCATCCTTTGAATTTTAAATTATCAAATGAATCAAAACTCATTTGACTCCAAATCACTTACAATTGGATTTATATTTCAATCATAATTCCATATGTGAGTTCAACCAAACTTGAATCAAGCCTTGATCAAGCCAATTGACTCTTAGGCTCACTTGACCCAAAGTGACCTAAAGCAGCCTTTTGAGCCAAATTCTAATCCAACCCAAATTGGATTGAACTAAGCCCATCCAAGCCTCATATTGTGAGCAACAATCATCTTAGGATGATCAATCACTCAAATTGGATCAAACCAAGTCAAACCTAGCCTTTGACCAAGTCAACACTTAGCCTAAATAAAACCTAAACTAGCCAAAATCCATCATATCCTAAATTGATTGAAACCAATGATCTAAACTAATCCAAAATCAATGATTGAACATGATCAAGCCATCAATTGACCCAGACCAAGCTAAATTGGTCACTTGACCCAAGATGACCCTTGTTGACCTAAAAAGTTAAAATGGGTCAAATCTTGATCTAAGCCAAATTGATTACACCCAATTGATCAAATTCATTATAAATCACTTATTTAACTTGACCAAAGATTCAATTGGCCAACTAGACAACCTAGCCCAATTGACCATGAACCCAACTAGCCTAAAAGGTCAAATCAACTTGAAATCAAACCAAACCAAAATTGATTGAAACCAAAGCTTGCAATACAATTCAAATGATCAACTAAGCCTAAACCAACCCATGACCTAACCCAATTGGGTCGAATTGGTCAACTTGACCCATTTGACCTAAATGAACTCAAATGAACCAAAACTAAACATAAACCAAATTGAACCAAACCAATGATACCCATAGGCTCCAAATGATCATTTGAACTTGACCTAACCCATAGTTTGACCCAATTTAACCAATTAGTCAACCTAATCCAAATTGACCCAACTTGACCTAAATAGGTCAAATTAAACCAATTCAAACCAAATAAACTCGATCACTTGAAATTTGGCCCCCTCTTTTGAATCATTTCAAATGTGCCCAAATCAAAATCAAGGAAAACTATTTTACCCCTAGGTCAAGGGTGGCCAAATTCACTTAGAATTTGGCCAATTTCTCATGGACACTTGGCATCTTCCTAGTGGTCCATTTGGACACCAAGGAGGTGGTGAACATGACCCATGGGTTTGGGTCATCCATGACCCAACCAAATTGACCCCTCAATGGAAATTCTCCACTTGGATCACTCCATACACTCACTAGCACATGTGCACTCCCTCTCCTCCACTCCTCTACCAAAAAATAAAGCACATGGAGTCCCTAACAGCTAAAACAAACTAATCAATCCAAGCAATTTATCAAAAATGGTAAATCTCGGCCATCCAATCTAATGAGGGGGAGATATACTCCCCCATTTCCACTCAAACTACAGACCTTGCATTCGATTGAGCTCGAAGGATCGAAAGCAAGCTTCTCCAAACTTCCCTATGCCATTTCCAAGCATCTTGAGTTTCTCCCTCTCGATTTTCTTCAAAGCTGAAATAGGGGAGGTAATTCCAAACTCCAATTCATCCAATTCTCCACCAAACCCAAATTCACTTTACAAGCACCATCAAGGGAGCTAGTCGAGCTCACCCAAAGTGTTTCCCAAGTCTCCAAGCCACGGGAAGGGGGACTTCGATCAAAGCCGAAAGTCATTGAAGGGGAGCTTGGTCAATTGAGCAATCCACTTCAAATCAAGACTTGAAACTTTCAATAGGGCTTTGTCTCCACTAGATGAAGCTACCTCCTCCGTTGGAAGCAATGGTGATAGCCTTCGGTGAGGTATGGCTCAAAACTGATCCTAAATAAAAAAATGTCTGGTCCTTTGTGAAGGGAATTATAATCCTATTAGATTCTATCCTTTGGATGTTCTTCCCTACACCTCTTGATGGGTAAATCTAATCCTAATTGAGCTTGGGTGAGATCAAAATGGAAAATGGATGGCCTCGTCTCGGCTTAGTGGGGATGAATCATGAGCCATCCATCCGCATGTTTTGAATGTTTGATTTAATCACATTAGATCTCTCATTAAACCCCTTTAGAACCAGATTAATCCTAGATCCTTGATCGGTGATGAAGCAGCGCTTCACGCCGTGCGCATCGATGTGACAACTTAAATAACCAATCCTGTCATGTCACGTAGAAAGTGTGTCGCATCAGCAATCCACATTGCCGAAGGGCTTAGTTAATTAATTAGGCTGTTTTAATTACTCATTAATCACAAAAACTTTATAAAATTATAATTAAATGTAGAAAAATCCAAAAAATATAAATGAGGGCTCATTTAAAAGGTAGCTTAGAGGGGAATCCAATAAAATTATTTCTAGTTGATTTTGACAAGTGAATTTTTCTTAATTATGGTTTAATTAAAAATTTAATTATTTTAGTTACTCTCTAATTACTTAATTAATTAATTCTAATTTCTCTGACATATTTAGGAGGAGGACTGCTACCTCCCTCAATTTTCTTGGAATTTATTAATGACTTAATTAGAAAAATTAATTAATTAACCCCTAATCACTCCCTTAATATAATTAAGAGTAATTAAGCATATGAATAGTGATTTAATCCCTTAATTGAGATAATCAAATATTTTTAAGGAGGAGGTTTATAGAATGGGTTTGGGATATTTTCTCTAAGTTATTCCCTAAATCCCTTTCTTCCTTAATCCAAATATAATTAAAGATTAATCCATTAATGATCTACTTAATTAGTCTAATCAAACTTTCAAAATTAATTTGGAGTTAATCAATCTTTTACTGGGTGGATCCTTAGGTTTTCAAAAGCCTAAGGTAAGTTTGAGAAAATCAAATCCAACTCACATGTGTGGGAAGGTTATGAAAGTACTTAATGAAAACCCTTTAGTTTAATTAATCAATTAATTAGGCTCCTTTATTTCTTTGCTAATTTAAATTCCATGTGGTTGCATATCATATGTTGGCTCATAATTACTTATTTAATTATGTTAAAGTGGTATAGGTTAGGGGTAATTAATGGACTTAATTTATACCTTAACCTAAATAAAATATAAAATCAACTTAATTGTTCAAAAATTAAACTAAATTGATTCACACATGTGAGAAAATGGGTTAGGACCAGCAAACTCTTTCTCACAAATCATTTTCAAATCAAATCCAAAAATAAAAATCTCTTTAAAAAATTTTGATTCACTTTAAATAATCTTATCTTATAAGATTGTCCTTAGAAATTAATTAGGGTGAATGAAGTCATATGCTTACATCACTTTATTTCTTTCCAAGCATACTAAATTTGATTTTCCATATGAAACCATGCATTCATCTCTTTTGAAAAATCAATTAAATGAAATGTTTCTTTTTATGTCAAATTGCATGTTTTGGCTAAAGTTAAGAATATGAATGGCTATTACCACTATTAAAATAAAAAGTATTTTTTAGAACCTATAAATCAAAGATTATAAATGAAGTGATGCTACTTATAACTACTTATAAGCTTGCATGTGATTATAGCATAAAATGTGTATTATGTGATTTTTCTTCTCTCCTTTTAACATAGATTTGAATAGAATTTGTAAAGTGTATAGTTCATTTGAAAAGAACATAACACTTGCTTAAATCTATTCCTATCCACTTCTCCTTCACATTTACACATGTAAATTGCATAACCAAATGAAACAAAAATCTTTTGCATGATTCTTTATCCATTTGTAACCTTTTATACATACACATATATTTAAGAAAAGTGGTATATTAGTGGACATCCAGGTTCTGAGACTTTAAGTAGTATCCCCAAGTAGGTCATGTGCCTTATGTATATAGAAAATAATGGCATTACTTATGTATTTTATACATGTGGATGTGCATTTGATTAATGGATAAAGAGTCCCTCTTTTCACTTAATATAAAAAATCATGGAATATCCAATTTTTCCTAAACAACATCTCTTTGCATTCATAATTAAGGTGTGTTATGATTTGCATTACATGTGTAGTTATGCTTAGGATCATTCATATGCAAGACATACATGTTGGAAAGAAATAAATAGTTGTGTGTTATGTGATAGTAATTCACCTTAATTAATCCTAAGATGTCTTTCTTATTGAATAGGACTATTTACAGTAAGGCTAAACTTAGAAATAATTAAAATACATAATAAAATATTCACTAAAGAAAATCACTAATGAATCTATCTTAGACATTTCTTAAGGTAGGGATGAAAGAGAAGTTCTCTTCTCTTTTGTTTTCTTTACAGCTTTTAGTAACTAAATGTAGGTTCATTCAAGCCAAATTAAATCATCAAATAAAATTGACAAATCAACTAAATCACTTAAAATAAAACCACCCTCTAAGTTGAATCTTTTACACTTAAAAATTATAACCTTAAAGCCTAGCTAACATGCCACAAGCCTTAAATGGCACACACATTAGCTAAGTCACCATTTATAGCTCTACGTTAGGGTGATGCATGGTTTGATGCCCGATTTATTTTATGATGTAATATTTTTTAGCGGATGTTAGGGTGTATGTGCATATGGATGATATGGATCTTAGCTTAATCATATCTTCAGGGGATTGTGCTTAAGAGTGTAATAAAAATATAAATTTTATTATGCGGTGTATACCCCTAAGTATAATAAAAACTAGAACAGGTGGACTTGGTTATCCATGTGTGGGGTGTTAAGTCTAACTTATTCATATAACTACTTGGGATGTGTGGTATGTTTAGCTAATCTCTATGTTATAGGTTTAGTTAGATTTACTTTTCCCATTTTGATGTAAATTTTATAATTAAGATTTGGAATGAATGTTATGGGGGATTAGGATGAACATTGGTCATAGGACCAAGTCTTATGCACCATGTGAAGCCTTGGAGCAAACCACATCCTAACCAACCAAAAGAAAGAAAGAAACGAAGAAATAAAGAAAGAAATGAAGAAATGAAGAAAGAATAATGAAGAATGAAGACCCCCATAACATGAATTCATTTTAATTGTAATTATTCATTTGTGATCTAGGTTGTATAAGGGTAGAGCTCAGCAATCCATTTTTCTTTTCGGGTTTGTGCGAGAGCCCACACATCTCTTATTCTTACTTTATAAATTATTTGATTTTTGTTTAGCTTGTGCAATAGGATGGCATGATTTTTCTAGTTTCTTCATTGATTGATGAATGGTCTTGATACGATTAGGCTCTTAGGAAAAAATAATTTTTCTATCCAATTAATCAACTCAAAATTAAAATTAAATAACTCATAATCTCACCTAAAGCCTAGGATATAAATTAAGATAATAAAATATTTAGCAACCCCTTAGTTGGATATTGTATATCTCACATCATGCATAAAAATCATCTTGCTTCAATCTTGCTAATGGAGGGCTTTCACCTTTACCAGAGAAAATAGCTTGACCTTTGAGAGCCATAGTGAAACACACCTCCTTCTTTCTGATTTTGGCCCATAACCAATTTCTTATGCATTAGGCATATGAATCTCATTGCCTGTGTCAAATAAATTGTCCAAAAATCAAAATAAAACTTAACAAAATTTGTATTAGATTTAAGTCATTATTCATGCCCTACATGATCTAGTCTCTTAGGAAGTGTGTTTAAGGATTTAGTCTTCTTTCTAAATAAATAGCAGCCTAGCTATCTTGCAAAGCATAAGACTTGCCTGCATATATTTAAAATCATAGAAGGAGATAGTTGGTGACCACCCCTAAGTGATTGTAAGTCCAACAGTCGGGTGATTTATCCTCTTTTGTGGAGGTAAACCATATACCCACTTTCACCTTAGATTTAAGTTGTGCTTTGCCACTCACTAAAGCTCCCTAGATTTAGGATCTGAGGTCGTTATTTCCTTTCGGTTTGCAAGCATAAATCTTCACCTCTTAGGCATTTTCATGATCTTGTATTATGGAATTGTAAGCCCTATATTTTTAATAGAAATTCAACTCAAACATATAATTCCTCTCAAATTTCAAAAATATAAAGTTCAACCATATGATAGTTTGGCATGCTCACTAGGCTTCATAGTATCATGAGCATCCCCTACTTATCTCCCTTTGATTTCGATAATAACTCCATCTTTTTTATCAATCCCACTTGATTTTCTAAAATAACCAATTGATTGATAGTACTATCTTTGAAATCTTTGGAGACAATGATCATTTACCTTAATCGAGAGTATTCTTAAGGGATCTCATTCCTTAGGATGTAATTAACAATAGGGGCTTGCCTTCATAGGAACTTAACAAACCCAATTTAAAATAAACCCTACTTTACTTTTCCATGTTAAGTAGGGGAAAAATCTCTAGCACATTCGAAGATTCATTATCCATAAGAGTCTTTATTAGGTGATTAGGTCCATTGTAAGATGGTGACTTATGTCTCTCGAGATAGTACATCATTCCTCAATGTCGTACCTGATCACCCTAACAAGTATATTTATGAATCTACGTGGTGTCCCAACATACAAACTTATATTTTTATTTTTTAAATTCCAAAAAGTTTGAGAAATAAAAATAAAAATACCATAGAGTCCTTATTAGGTGATTAGGTCCATCGTAGGCTAGTGATTTCTATCTTTCGAGATAGTGCATTATTCCTTGATTTTGTACTTGATCACCTCAATAAGTACACTATCAGATCTGCGTGGTGTCCCCCCATACACACACATCACCATATCTTAAAAATAAACCCCACAATGGAAAATTTCCACATGATCATGAGGGGGGGTTCTTCATTAGTTTCTCCAATAAAATCAATTCTATCCTGTTGTTGATATCGTCAATTTCCTCCAAGTAATGGTGCCTTTCTCGGTTGTCCAGCTCCTATTAAATGCTGAAAGATTTGTGCATGTTGTTCCTCCATTCTTTATATGGGCTCCTCAAAGGTATGAACTATTTCACTTGGCTGATGATTTTGATCTTGTTGGGAAACTTGGTCATCTGACATGATGAAGTTATGGGAATCACGTTCCCACAGTCAGCGCCAAACTATTGTGGGCCATAAAACTTGTAGCTGTAGAATAAACCTTCACATGTTTGCTTTGTATGAAAATCCAACAAGCACACAGATAATTAAAAAGAGAATAAGAAACTCCATAATTTTTACGTGAAAAAACCCCCAAAAATAAGGAAAAAAATCACGGGGCCTAGCCTTAGAAAAATGCTCTACTATATATGTACTTTAAAATACAGAGTTTAAATCTTCGATAATGGGATTACAAGATTGTATGTAGAAAATCTTGAAATTTAATCAGTTACAATAACTATCGTGATGGTTGGGATAATGGTTGTTGGTGGCGACGGCGACAATAATGGTGATTGACAACAATGGTGGTGATGGCGAACTTCTTAGTTCTCTAACTTTCTACCAAGTTCTCAGCTCCCTCGCCCCTTTCATGATAAAAATGGGGTTCTATCTATAGGATTCTGAAAGGGGTATTTTGGTCATTGTAGCCAAAATCCCAAAACACCCCATCGGACGGTGTATATTGATTCATTTGATCATAGATAGTTTTTTGGTGATTTTACCATTCAAATAATCTTTTATTTGAGTGATATTAGGCTGGTTGGATTTGTCTCATCGAGCCGCTCGATTCGACTATAAGCATGCCAAATTTGGAAGTCCTTTGATTATCCAATCAGTGTTTCGAAGTTTTCATATGTAGCTTTGGGCTTGATTTGAGCTTATTTGGGCTCAATTTGACTCTATTTTAGTATTGTTGGACTCATCCCACTGAGTTGATTTACATATATGCTTTAACTTAGGATTCATGCCTGATTTATAAATTTTATATAGATATATCAATTTTTAAGAAAAATAAAATAAAAAATAAATAAAAACTCAAAATAAAAAAATAAGAAATAAAAGTGATCCCAAACGGCCCCTTAGTCATTAGGATTTTTTTAAAAAAAAATATTTAGAATTAAATATACACTTTTTTTTACTCAGTAACCATGGGCTACTGAATGAAATAGATTTAAATTGGTTTAAATTTAATCTTGAATTGAATGTGAATTCAATCTCTTATGTAAGCATTCAAATTTTTATGAGTGTTTGACAAGAAGGGCGTTGATAGGTTTTGACGGCGTGTGAAGTAGAAAGACATGAGGAGGATGGGGTGGCATCGAGGAGAAGAAGCAGTTTGATAATGTGTGAAGGAGAAGGGTGATGATGATGAGATCTAACTGCATGTGAAGAAGAAGAAGAATTCTTGATGGAAATGGATGGGATCAAGTGGCATGTGAAAGGAGAAAGGAGAGATATTAGTGAAATCGTTGGTGAGTTTACATTCACTTCTTATTGGGTTTAAGGCATTGACATGAGCGACAATAATTGAAGGAGCGGATGAGCTCGCTAGAGAGAATGTTCATACCAATCTTGAATAAAGTTTCAAATAAAGGTTTGAGTTTGAATAAATTTGAACTAATTTTGTTTACAATGGACTTCAAAAAGTAATCCACAAATATTAGAGAGGGCAATTTCATCTTGAACAAACTTGGAGGCATAGTTTCATAAGAAAATAAATAGTGCTAATATTTTTTTCAATTTCATATTAAGAAGCATATTAAGTCCGAGAACCTAATGACATCAAAAATGCCTTTATTCAAGTCCAAATAATCAGTTATAAAGTACTTGAAAACATAGTTAGAAACTTCATCTTATTGATTAATTGATCAAAGATCTTTTAATAGTTTATGCTTACGACCACAACGAGTGCCTCATCCAACGTAATCAAACATGCCTAAGATTACTCAATTTTCATATCTTCAAGCATATAATTTCTAATGAATCTTGTATGATCAAGTGGCTTAACATAAGTAGCCCAACCAATTGTTTAGAGACTTCAACTAAAATAATTAAGAAGCTAAACATAGTTTTCCATTCTAAACATAAAGGGGACCTTGGCCAAGAAATTAAGAAAGCTTAAAGATTAAAAAAATTCTTGAGATCTTTTAGATGGTCAATGTTGATGATCATTATCAACAATTGTTAAGCGTCATCATCTAACTGCCATCACTTAATTATGATTGTTCAATTATATTCGCTCAACCATCATGGCATGATTATTATCACTCTAACTAATTTTTTTTAATTATAATTACTTAACTACAATTACTTAATCATAATCTTTGCACTTCAATTACTTAATAATTATCACTTGACAATCATTACCCAAATTCGATTTCGATTGTTTGATATGCTCAATGTCATTAGACTAAATCATCTTGATGGATGTTATTGATACCAACAATTATGTGTGCACACTATCACTAAGAAGATTGACAAATGTTATTGATAACAATAATTACTCCTACTAAATAGGCATTAACACAATGTCAGATACATATTACTACTAACAAAGTTAATGCACATTTTAATACCAACATCGATGCTTCTCATCACCAATATGGTTGATGTGCACCAATGATACTACCAATGCCAAATATCGAGATTGTTGTAAGTAAGCTTATTGGTCTTTAGTCTCCCATCATCTAAGAAGAACAATCAAACATATCACTAGCAATCTTTGATATACAAATCCAATGCCTTAAAACTCTTTAAATTTCTACCTTGAAAGGTATCACCTTAACTTATGCCTACTATATTATATTAACATCTTCCTCAATTGTGAGGAATGACATCATCTATAATTATGGTATATATTGAAAAAATTTATTTCAATTAAGTTAAGCCTTATAATATTTCCCTAATTTGAATTTTCGTTCAAAAAATTACAACTCCTATGAGTTGCTCGACCTATCTTATGTGTACATTTTTGTATTGTGATAAAATAAAAGATTTTCTAATATATATTCTAACATAATTGATGTATAATCTATTCTATTTTTTGTGACCTAATTTTTATTACAATTGGAGTGAAAAGCTTGATGAGCAACATATGTGTTGCAATTTAAATTATGGGAAAATTTTGCACCCTTTAATAAGGACACGTATTTTTTTTTCTGCAAACACATATTCGTATAAATATATACATATAAACACACACCACATGACACGACTCACACACACACACACATATATATATATATATATATATATGTTGCGTGCTAGAAAACCAGTTGCGGTAGAGTAAAAGTTTACGCCTTTGCCTTGTTGTGATATACAACACACACACACAGGTATTTAAAGAGTGAACAAAAAACTCTAGAAATTTTCACGTGAAAAATCTCAAATAGAGGGAAAAAAACCCACAGGGCCTAGCCCAGTAAAAATCTTTCACTATGTATCTATTTCAGAGTACAAAATCTTCCCGATAACGGGATTATAGAATTGTATATGAGAAAGGAACAATGACTATGTTGTTACATTCAGGTGGTAACAATTGCTAGTGGTAGCAGATGATGGCGAACAACAAGGAAAAGCGACTGACGATGAAGGTCATCATGATAGACCCAGAGGTTGACGGCTAGGATCGGTGGCGGCGCGGCGGGTGGTTGATGGCCGTCAGTGGAACGATTGTGCTTGGAGGATCTTCAAGCTTTAGGGCTCTCTCTCTCTCTCTTGCTTGGGATGCCCTTATATGAGGAATGAGGCTATTTATAGATTGGAGTGGCGTCTCTGTAATACATGCAAAACATTCCACTTCATCGGATGGCTCAAAATGATCCCTTTGATCATTTAATGTATTTTAAATATTTGAATGCTCAAATGAAGTCTTTTGAGATCTTAGGCTTGTTAGATCCTCATGAGAGACGCTCGATTTGACTATAAACACTCCATGTTTGAAAGCTGTTTAAAGGTTTAACTGATATCCCAAAGTTTCTAATGATATTTTAAGTTCTTGATTTTGACCAGTTTCAACTTCGGATCAGTTTGCTTTTAACGTGAAGATTCGTGCTTTGACTAATAGAATTTTCAGTGTCATATCAGTTGCCCCCTATTTTTGGATGACATTATCTCAATAATCTCAAAATATATACGTCATATACTTGAAAATAATAAATTCTTCGATGAAATTTGAGAGTCCTTTAACCATACAATTTGAGAGAACAAATCTTCATGGGAGCACAAAATTATGACTATAGAAGTAGATGTAGGGCTGGGGATGTGTGTAAGTATGCACATGCATGAGATTTTGAGGTTCTGAGTTATCCAGGACCACGAGCTTCGTGGGCGCGCGCAAGCAGGTGTGCGAATAAAGCGTCGCACGGTACGCAGCGCCGCTCGCCCGTGGTGAAACTGTGTGGTCGGCGCGGTCTTGGCGGTAGCGCCAGTGGTCGGCGGGTTGCGAAACGAGCCTGGCCGGGTCGGTGTCGCGGCGGTGAGCGGCGCTGGCACTGGGAAGCCAATCTGCTGGCGGTTGGAACCCGGGGCCACGTTGAGTGGCATGTGCAGAACCACGGCGCTTCCACAATGATTTTGATTTGACAATTTTTGGCTTTTGGGCGGTTTTGATGATTTTTTACCCTTTTACCCCTAGAAGGGGTCTATAAAAACCCCCCTAGGGCCAAGGGAGAAGGCACACTTCTTCAATGCTCTAGTGCTTCTCTTCTTCTTGAGTGAGGGTCGTTCGAGGTGATCAAGGCCCGTAGTCATACGCGAGGCTCGCTTTTCCCTCAAAGAGCGTTGATCGCCTTGTCGGACCGACCGGTTTGGAGGTGATCAAGACCCGTAGTTCATACTGAGGCTCATTTTTTCCTCGAAGGTGAACGCCTTTGTCGACGACCGGGTTTGAGGATCAAGACCCATACCATATGGTGAGGTTCTCTCAAAGAGGCGTTGACCGCCTTGTCGACCAACCGGTTTGAGGCAATCAAGACCCGTAGTTCATAATGATGAGGTTCGATTTTCCCTCAAAGAGGCGTTGACTACCTTGTTGAACCGACCGGGTTTGAGGTGATCAAGACCCATAGTTCATACGAGGCTCCAATTTTCCCTCAAAGAGGCGCACGCCTGTTGGACCCAACATGTTTGGAGGAAATCAAGGCTCATAGTTCCTACTTCTTCAGGAAATTGGACTTCTTAAGTCTTCAATGGATGGTTCAGATAAACCACCAAGGTGAGAAGCGCTAACTAGGAGCCATCGCTCAATGACTCAAAGTTTGTGTGTAATTTTGAGCATCATTAGAGAGTATCTTCTCTCTCTCTCTCTTCTTTTTCTCATATGTATGTGTATCTTTTCGTCAGATGAAAAATTTTATCCCAAGCTATCTATGAGAGAGAGTCAAAAGGATACCAAGTATAAGTAAGTTCATAAAAATTTCTAGATTTTTGTCATTTCTTCCTCTTTATTTATCATGTATTTTCACGTGTGATGGCCAAAAGAAAACCCATAATGTGATGGCTGACGATATATCATCCATCACATCGATAGTTTAATGGTGTTCAAAAAATTTTACTTCCCTAATGAGTTAGTGGCCATTGTTGCTAAAAGTCCGATCGAGCCCGTTTCACCTCCACTATTACTATTTCTCGAGATGATTCTTCATGGACCGATTCCCTTTGGCTCTCGAAGAATTGAGATCTTCAAAACACAATTTTTATTTCGAGCTTTAGTGGTCATCATTAGTTTGACTATCTTCTTTAGAGAGCATGGTGTTACTTTGAACATCAAATACTTATGCCGAATGTGTAGATTCACATGTGATACTCAGGGACGTATTTCTTATCAGACTATAAAGAATTGGATAGATTTTTTTGCATGGGATCCCTCTAAAAATTGGTCTACTGGATTCTTCTTTGTGAAAAATGAGTGGGTCTTCCTGAGAGATGGGGAAGATTAAATGATATTCCAGATCCATTATTGATTGAATAGAATGAGATCTTGACAACTCTTAATGTTCTTGATGTAGAAAGCTTACAGCATGAGTTGTGACATATTAACAAATATATAGTTGAAGATAGAATATTCAAGGTTGGCCTTTCCATCTAGGCAGGGGGATCTCATTCTTTTCCACTAAAGAGGTCAAGTAAAGGTGATGAAAGGTCTCCTCATATTCATATGGTTCTTTCAAGAAGCCCGTCATGAAATCAGGGTGGTGGCAATGTTTCTTCCCTAAAGAAAAAGAAGACATGTGCTGAAGTGACTACGTCAGATATCTGTGAAGAAGATATTCGCCCCCAGTTGGCATCTGAGAGTTTAGTTGTTTCAACTCATGATGGGGAAGTTCATTTCTTGAATCCGCACATTCCTGAAGAGGTGTTAAATCACATATGCACTGAGCGTCAACGAGCAAATGAATTGGTACGTTGTCTTCCTTCTTTCTTCTTTTCTTCTTTTCCTCCTTCTTTTCTTTTGTGTAATATTTGTGATGGTTTTTTTCTTTATAGGTAACTCAAATATTAGGGCTAATGGCTCATTTGGGTGTCTCTTTAGATAAGTGGAATACTGAATTTGTGAAGGTAAAATATCTACAAGAAGAGTATGAGAGAAAGATGAGTGTTAAGGCCAAAGAAGTGACTTTGGAGGATCACCAACGTGAATTGAGCTAGCTAACATGTCAACTTCTCTTTCTCTCTGTCGAGGTGGTGGAGCACACTCATGAGATTGAGGTGACACAAAGACTCACCGAAAGAGAAAAGACTCAAGGCACTTGCAGCGAGAAGAGAGCTCTCGAACTGGAGAAGAAAGCATTACAAGATCATCTTTCTGAGAAGGAGCATATAATGTCAGAAGCGGAAGCAAATGAAATCTCCTTGAAGGCAGTGGAAGACTTTAAGAACTCCTTGGCTTATCACGGTATAATCGAAGACCATGTCCAAGAAGCTCGTAATCATATTCTTGATGTTGAAGTGAAGTTTTTGGAGCACCAATGTTTAGAGGAGGGCTTCATCGGGGTTCCTAAAGGAATCGCTTAGTGCAAGATGGGTAGTATTGAGGATCTATCTCCCAAGTATCAAGACTCTTCATCAAATTCGAGATGAAGGAGTTGAGAGAATGAGTCCAAGGGAGCATCTCTAGTGGTGAGGAGGAGGCGTTGATATACCAACGATATGATGTAGCGTCACTTGAGGATGCATTTTTTTCTATGTATTGTTATTAGTGTGTATCAGAATCTTGATTCTTTCTTATATCATCATGTTAATATTGTCAATAAATTTTTTTTTAGATGATACGCTCTTGTTTTATTTTTACCTATCCGAGGTAATTGGTTAGAATATTATTCGACGACGCTAACCTATATGGATGAGGTTTAATTGAATCCACTGAGGATTTTTGACCAATCCAAGTTTGTTTGTCAAAGTGTTACTTGATGACGTTAACCTGTATAGAAGAGGTCGCGGGATGTCCACCAAGGACCTTTTGACCTATCCTATGTATCAGCCAAAGTGTTACTTGATGACATTAACCTGTATGGAAGAGGTCGCGGGATGTCCACCAAGGACCTTTTGACCTATCCTAGGTATCATCCAAAGTGTTACTTGACTTCTTACCTGTATGGAAGAGGTCCAATCAAGTCCCCTTGGGATTGATTATGCCCCGATTGAGATACAACGCAAGTTGTATATTTCTCAAGTGGGAGGATTAAATGAAGAAGAAATAAGCTTGTAAGAAAAAAGCTATAAATTTATTACTCTGATAAGTTCGGTGATACAATCATAAGATGATTTTAACATGGATATGAGTTTCAAGAAGAAATGATGACAACAATAGTAAGTCTTTACCCCACTAAGTGTGGTCGGTTACATGAAGAGAAAATGACAAACGAGACAAAATAAAAGTTGCAATAATTATGCAGTAGGAATTACTGATAATATTTTTGGAGATTCTCAGTGTTCCAAGTTTGAGGTAAAGTTTTTTCCTCTAGATCCTTGAGCTTGAAAGTTCCTGGCTTCACCATAGCTATAACCACTTATGGGTCATCCCGAAGAGGTGAGAGTTTATTGCGTTGAGGGCCTTTGCTGACTTGAGACCTAGGACCAAGTCACCGATAGATATGGGATGAGGTTTTACTCTTCTTTGAAGTGATGAGCTACCCTTTGGTGATAGCGGTCAGTAGGGCCATGTCATGAGTTTCGGGGAGTAGGTCCAGGTGCTGTCGGAGTTTTTCTTCATTACCATCATGATCGAATAATTGAACTCTTGGACTTGGAACCCTAATATCTATTCGTATAATAGCTTCTATGCCGAAACACAAGTTATACGGTGTCTCACCAGTCGGGGTGTGCGATGTAGTGCGGTAAGCCCAAAGAACATTAGAAAACTCATCAACCCATTGCCCCTCGGCCTTCTCAAGATGTGTTTTTAGTCCTTTGAGTATAGTTTTGTTGGTAGCTTCAGTCTGCCCGTTAGTTTGAGGATGTGCTACAGCCGTATGCTGCAGATGAATGTGAAGATCTTTGCAAAAGGATATAAAGACTTTTCCAGTAAATTGGGTTCCGTTGTCAGTGATGATCTTTGCAGGAAGACCGAATCGACATATTATATTTTTTCAAACAAATTGTTTAGCATTTGCCTCCATGATTTTAGCGAGTGGTTCAGCTTCCACCCATTTAGTGAAGTAGTCAACGGCTCAAATGATAAACTTTCGTTGCCCTGATGCTATCGAAAAAGGTCCCATGATATCAATTCCCCACTGAGCAAAAGGCTACGGGCTTTTAATGGATGAGAGCTCTGTATGCGACATGTGAGGGAGGTTAAAGTGTAACTGACAACTTGCACATTTTTTGTGAACTCCAAGGCATCTTGTTTCATCGTAGGTTAATAGAACCTTTGCCTTATAATTTTAAGGGCTAGCACCCTTCCTCCTAGGCATTCTCCACATATCCCTGAGTGAACCTCTCTTAATGTATAATCGGCCTCTGAAGATGAGAGGCATTTGAGGTACAGTCCAGAGAAAGCTCATTTGTATAGTTCACCTCCAATAATAGTAAAGTTTGAAGCTTGTCTTTGGAGACGAGTTGCAGAAGTTGGGTCTTCAGGAAGGGTTCCTTCTTGTAGAAAAGATAGGATGGGGTCCATCCATGAATGTTCCTTTATCTCATTAATTGCTTAAATTACCCATGACCCTTGGATACTAAGAAAATGTATTCCTTCAACATGTCTTCTCTTAAATAGATCCCTAGTAGCAGATGTAGCAAGCTTGGCAAGAGCGTCAGCTCGAGTATTCTTCTCTCGCAGTATGTGAATGATTTGATGTGTCTTAAAATGGCCAAGAAGAGACTTCACCAAGTGGAGGTATTGTGCCAGCTGAGGATTATGAGTATTAAAGTTTCCCTCAACTTGGGAGGCGATAACTTGAGAGTTAGTGTGGATCACTAAGTCTTGAGCTTCGCAGTCAATGGTAAGTCTCAACCACATGAGAGCCTCATATTCAGCCATATTATTAGTTGCAAGAAATTTTAGGTGAAGTCCATACTCTAAGGTATTACTGGGGAAAATAAGTAAGATTCCCGACACTAGTACTTCCTGAAGCTCCATCAACATAGAGGGTCCATTGAGGAGACGAAAGGCATGTAGCGAAGCTCCTCAGGTTGTGTGCATTCCACTATAAATTCTACAAGTACTTGAGACTTTATAGCAGGGTGAGGTAGAAAATTTATGTCAAACTCTCTCAATTCTACAGACCACTTGATTAACCTCCCAGATGCTTCGGTTTTAGGATGGCCCTTAATGGTAAATGAGTGTAAACGATAGTGTAAGCTTGAAGGTATGGTAATTTTTTTGAGAAAATTAAAGCCAAACCTTATCGGCAAGTGGATAACGACTTTCTATATCGAGAGAATTTTGACATAATAAATTGGTCATTGTATCCCACTTTTTTCTCAGAGCTTATCATGAGAAGAGACCCAAGATATAAGTATAACATCTCTCCTTGAATAGGCTTGGATAATAGGGGTGGAGATACTAAATACTCCCTTTAGCTGCTCAAAAGCAGACTGACATTCATCAGTCCATTAAAAATTATTATTTTTAGCTCCTTTAATATTTTAAAGAATGTGTATTTATCCCGAATGGGCTAGAAGCGGATAATGACAATTCATCCATTCAAATGTTGAACTTCTTTGATATTTTTCAGAGGAGTCATATCTTTGAGAGCTTTGATTTTCTTGGGGTTGGCCTCTATCCCACAGCGGGTTATCATGAATCCAAGAAATTTTTAGTGGCACACTTAGTTGGTAGTATGTTGTAATGTCGAGAAAGATTAAAGCATAATTCTAAGTCAGAAATATGTTGTGATTCTTCCAAGCTTTTCAGTAATATGTCATCTACATATACCTCCATTGTGTGGCCTAATAGGTCTTTAAAAACCTTATTCATAAGGTGTTGATAGATAGCACCAGCATTTTTTAATCCAAATGGCATAACTTGGTAACAGATAAACCTTTATATGTTTGAAATGTCTTCTTCATCCATTGGGTTCATTTTTATTTGGTTGTAACCAGAGTAAGCATCCAAAAAATTGAGCATTTAATGTCCATACGTAGCATCAACCAATTGATCAATTTGAGGAAGAGAAAACTATCTTTCGGGCAAGCCTTGTTAAGGTCAGTGTAATTAATACACATTCTCCATGTTCCATTTATTTTTTAACCATGACAACATTTGCTAGCCATGTAGGGTAATATACCTCTCGTATGAATCCTGCTTCTATGAGCTTGTTAACTTCTTGTTCAATAGCTGAGACGATCAGGTGCAAAACTCCATTTCTTTTGGATGATTATTTTGAATGTTGGATCAATCTTGAGGGAGTACATGATTACATTGGGGTCGACCCCTGGCATATCTGTCGGACTCCAAGCAAAGATGTCTTGATTTTGCACAAGAAGTCTGTGTATTTTTTCCTTTGTTCATTTGAGAGCAAAGATCCCACTTGCAATGTTCGTAGTGGTTGGTCATCTGATAATGCAACAAAGAGCAAGTCTTCTATAGGCGAAGCTTTCTAGGGTACTTCTTCATCTCAAAAATTAAAATCTTTGATGTTAAAGGTTATAGAAGGGCGTGGTTGAGCTTATCTGAGATAACATGATTGTGTTATCTGTTAATTTCCACACTCCAACTCCAATGGGAGTTGGAAATTTCATCTTAAAATGAGATACTGAAGTGACTGCACCGAAAATTGATTGGAGGGGCCTTCCAAAGATAGCATTATGTCAATCTTGACCACCATGAATTGGATTAAATGAGCCACTTGTCGAGAAATTCACCAAGGACAACAGAATGGTGATTGTCCCCTCTACTCTACTATTGCATTATCATATAATGGTCTCCTGCGGGTTGGAGCTTTTTCCCTAACAACATGTTAAGAAATGTAGAGTAAAATAAGACATCAATAGAACTCCCATTGTTAATCGAAATTCTCTTAACATCATCTATAATTATGGTATATATTAAAAAAAATCATTTCAACTAAGTTAAGCATTATGTTTTTTTCCCTAATTTGGATTTTTGTTCAAAAAATTACAACTCCTATAAGTTGCTCTTGACCTATCTTATGTGTACATTTTTGTACTGTGATAAACTACAAGATTTTCTCTAATATATATTCTAACATAATTGATGTATAATCTATTCTATTGTTTGTGACCTAATTTTTATTACAGTTGGAGTGAAAAGCTTGATGTGCAACATGTGTTGCAATTTAAATTATGGGAAATTTTGGCACCCCCTAATAGGGACACATATTTTTTTTCTACAAACACATATTCGTATAAATATAAACATATAAACAAACACACACAAACATACATACACACATAAATATATATACAAATATACATAATCATAGTGAATTCTTTTTTATGCTTATAGTTTTTTTTAGATTTTTCATATAAATTTATATATGTTTTAATTTGTATTTATTATTCCCTTTGCTTCTTTAATTACTCATCTCTTTAATCATAGCAATCTATTTAGAAGGATAAATCTATCTTACATAACTCCATTTAAATTGTCAAGGACTCGAAAGAGTTCAAAAAAGCAACTCCAACGTTTTTTTTTTTATTATATAAAAAATAGGACATCACATCTTCAACAAATGACTTGAGTATTCAAATATTTAAGCTCTCAATAAAACTTCAAAATAGTATGGAGACCTTCAGAAATTGTTGTTACTTATGATTTATTTTAAACAATATATTATTCTAAGATAGATTTTATTTTGTTTCAAAATTTATTTAATTCTTTCACACACACATGTAGTTTTTTTAAGGAATAAATTGATGAAAATTGGGTCAAGATATCCCCACTATTTTTTAAAATTGAATATAAAAATCAATTGATTTCTTTTGACATTGATATAATGTACAAATAATCAATCAAAGTTTTTCAATTATAATTCTTTATTCAATTAATAATTAGTATTATAATATTTAAATATTAGTTCAAATATATATTTTCCCTTTAATATTGTTAAGCATGCGGCATGCATACCTTAAAAAATTATAAGAGATTTGATTATTAATTTGTTTCTATAAAAAATTTAAAGAATATTTATAAATTTAAAATATAATAATTTAAATGACTTTGAACTAAATATAAGTGTTATTAGTTTAATTTTGTATACATTAGAGGGTTTTTATTGATGGTATGTATTAATCAAGTTAAATTTACAAATGAAGTTTTCTATGTCTATCATAATTTATTATAAATTTTATGTTGTGGGCTTCAAAAATTTGCCACCGACCTCTCGATTAAGAGAGTGTGATTTAAACGTTGGTAAAATTTTCAGAAGGTAGATGAAATAGTAGATAAGACACTACTCAGAGATTTCGCCCTCATTTTACGAGGACTTTAGATTTGGCTCAGTTTTATAAAGCAACTAGTTAATTACCCCTCCCAATGTTGAGAGAAAACTTTGATTAAGGCTAGTCATTAGATCACTAATTGCATAGCATATAGTAGCAACATGTGGAGTTTTAAAATTTAGATTTATAAAATTCATCATCCTTTACATGAAGTGGATGATTAGGGGAATGATGACGCGTCCGATTAAGATCCCATGGTTCCATCATCCCGAGCTGTCGTGGTTCCTACTTAGTGAGAGGTAGTCGACCACGACGAAGGATCCTTGTCAGTAGCCATGGGTTGTGTTGTCCAAGCGAACCTTGTAGATCTGGGGTGGAGTTTATCTAAGGGGATAAATATAAATTAACTTTAGCTAACATATGTCTTTTTTCCCAATCAAAATACATTATATAGTTCACAACTCAAAGAGCAAAGTCGTTAGGAAACATATGAGTTGTGGTCGTGATCATAATTTAGTAGTGTCATTTTACACAAGCCACCCCTTCAGAGGGCTCTCGTCATAACCGCTATTTATGTGGTGCCATTTTGCGGCAAAATCACATTGATAGAGGACACGAGCCACATCCTTGCGGGCTTAAAATTGTTTGAGCGTAAAAATAGTTATGTATTTGATTTGACATTTGCTCTTTGTGAGAAAAATGTTTCTTAATTTATCACCCTCGACAAACAGTTGTAGATTGGTGGATGGATTTTACTTTAAATTTAAATAATTATTTTCATTTAATTTATATATTTTAAATTTGAATATTTGATCATTTTATAATTAATTTTAATTTGAATATATAATGATTTAATATTAGAATTTGAATAGAATTCTTTTATTATGAAAATCCCTCCAGTTGAAATATTCAATCAACACGACCATCATTAGGGTAAATGAGTTTGTTTAATCATTTAGTTTATTATTTCAGATTCTATCAACTCTATTAATTTAATAATAGATGATAACATCTAGATTAATACTTTGAGAATTTTGAATTTTAGATTATAGAATATAAATATCTTGGATATTTTGGTAAAATGACTCATCCGGTTGATATATTCAATTAACTCAGCCATCATTGGAATATATATTATTTTGATGTTTCAGATCCTTAACTCTATTAATTTAATAATAGAGGATTAAATCTACTATCATATAATAAAGTTAGTTTCTTAGATATTTTATTAAGTTGAAAATATTATAATAACATCATTACATCATTAGATTTTTAGGTTTTGTTAATCCGGACCTGGTCCTAAGACCAAACCAGGAATCAACCTATGCAGGATCTTCAGACACTAAATTTAAACATTCAGTGTAGTGTCGGGGCCCATGCAGGATATTTAAAATACTTAAAGAATTTTAGAAAGATCGAATTGAATTGAAAGTTGTTTCAGAATACTTTTAGCAAGCTTTCAAGTCTCTATAAACTCATCATGTTCGATGTATGTTTTAGCTCATATATGAGTTGGCGAGATCATTACAAGTCACATTTATATTTCTTTTGATTCACATCAATTTGTTTAATGCAAGTCACTATGTGATCTAATCATTCATTAAGAAGCTTTGCATTATGCTCACTACAAAGCTACTTAGCCTTAATACTGATCCCTTGTGAATTCCATCTTAAGTTATGTTTTAGTTTGAAAGCAAGCATTCCAATATACTTTAAATTTCATGTGCTTCAAAAAGTAAAATATAATAATCCAAATGTTTCTTTGAAAAATTAATTCATGCTTGTAAGCAACCATTAGATTCACCATGAGTTTGTGAGAGCTTTATTCATATTAGAAAACTCGCTCTCATAAAGTCCTCTGTCATTGAGTTTTGTACTTGATTATGTGTCAATTCTGAACTATTGCAATCCAATTGATACAATGTGTTGTATGTAAAAGTTCGATTCATTTTTTTATATGCAACTAATTATTTCATTTTGAGTTTATGCTCATTAGTACTTTCATTTGATTCTCTTTAATCTTCATGTCGTTTCGAATTTCGGCAGCCTCCCGGCATCGTCCCCGCATAGGGGGCTGCATCAGGGACTGCTTTAACCTACTCGCTATCCTCTTCTAAGCACAGCTGTCGGTGTCATGCGACACCGATCGTAGTCTTCAAACCCGTCATGCTCTTCTAAGTGCAGGGGTCTTCAAATATCTGCATAAAATAAAATATACATATATTTTTTTTGAATGTTGATTTAACTTTGATTTATTATGTTCATTTAAGTTGAGTTTAAGATCATCAGTATTTTCATTTGATTCTCTTTAAGCTTCATGTCGGCCCAAATTCGAGCCTTTCGTTATATATGGTCGTCGAGACTTTGACTACCACGCTCTTGCGGCCGGTCGGTGTCTTCGCGGCCGTCGTGAATCTTCAAACTCACCACGCTCTTTTGAGCGCAGAGGGGTCTTCAAACACCTGATCACGACATAACTATCTTCCTTGCCCTTAAAGCTAGCATGTGAAAAATGGAAGACAATTCTATCAAACTTGTGGCTGCTTAAATTAACATCATATTTCATTTTAGTTGCATCAATCTCATGCAGAATTGTTGCTCCCATCTTCTTAAGCTGCTCTACATTTGATTGAGCCTTTCGGTACATCTTCAGGAGAACACCATCAGCCTTATTACAAAGCCATTTCCGCTTGCAACACTGCAAGCTCATCTTCTTCAGCTGGATTCTTGTGGGCAACAGAACGGAGCGGTTGCTTGCTAGATGGAACACTGTGAACTGGGATAGTAGGAGCTGTTGTAGCTGGTGTGAGAAGTTCTGCTTCCAACTCAGCTCCCTCCAACTCTTCAAGTTCTGCTTCAAGTTCATCCTCATCAAAATCGGCTGCAGAACCAATAGGAGCAGAGAGTGCTTCCTGAATCTGTTTCATATTCTCGGTCGGCTCATTGATTTCATCCAGTCTTGTCAACATCATAAATGTTAGTAGCTTTCTGCATGGCCTTCATTGTAGATGCTCCGATTCTCAAAGCATCAACAGTTTCAGTTGTAGCTTTGGCACCTTCTAAAATTATCTGATCGTGGATTCTTAATTGAAAATTTCCTAGCTGCTCGATTTGCTGTTCATAAAGCTTCTTCCTCTTCCAACATTGAATAGCAGCTCATTTGTTCTTGGCTCTTTGTAAACTCCTTAGCCTTTTCAACTTCAGTAGCAGCCTTCTTTTGAAGAATTTTCTCTCCCTTTTTTTTCAGCATTTCAATTATCTCGTTTAACTTGTCAAGCGTCGCTAGAGCATTGGTCTGCTCCTTGGGCTTCCCGAAAAGCCGAGAAAACATGGCGGCCGGCTTCTAGACTCACTTCTCCTAAGAAAGATGCCAACCTCAGATCACCAACCAAAGCCTTAATCTGTTGAGAGATGCTGTGTGGTTGGAGAACGGGAAGGGAGCTCGTTTGGTTGGAGAACGGGAATGAGAGCTGAAGGAGCAGATTTCCTACTTCCGTGTGATGCCCGATTTCTTTTGGTTGGAGAAGATGGAGTCCGAAAGGGGCTCCGACCTTATTTTTGCTTAAGAGCGACTGTGGAGGGAAATCGAGATCCATCCTTCATGTCAACCAGAGGAAGGGAATATAGGAGAAAAGAGAGAATGAGAATAGCTGCTGCCTCAATTTTTACTTTTTTTTTCTTATCCTATTTCATTTAACTGCTTTAACTGTGAAACTTCACATGGGCAAGTATGGGGATGTGTTGTGGAGATGGGAATGATGCTTGGTGACTTTCTATTGGCTGGAGAGGGCAGCAACGAGATGGGCATAGGTGAGGTTTGACAAATGCATATGCATGGAGTTATGAAGGTAATATCTTATATACTCTGTGTATAGAAGTGCTGAGATGAGTAATTGGCTGTAAACTTAAGTGGATGTCTTAATATATATTAAGATTAATACTAATCTTAGTATATAATGATTACAATTTATTTTTATCTTAATATAAATCCTTATCTAATTAATATAGATTCATTCTTATTTTTATGTAATTTACTTTGTAATTAAATTATATATATATATATATATATATATATATATATATATATATAGTAATTTTAGAAGGAGTGATATAATTAACATAATTATATATCTTAAAATTACATATGTATATATTATTTTTTTTATCATTTTCTTTGTTCTCTTAAATTATGCATCATCATCTGAGTGTATGTAAATCTTAGTGAATTTTCTCATGCAATAATCTAGGAAAATATAGGTGTCAATTTTGGGTTATTCTAATGTTTCGGATGCAACGGCGGTGTCTGTTTCATGATCGAAGGTCATTTGGTTCAAGTCGTCGTCGAATCACATCACTTTTGGCTAAAAAAAAGTGCATTATCGCTTCTGGCTGCTCGACTTTTGCGCAGACTCATCCGAATCGAGCACGAACAGTCTCATTTAATATATTTCAATATTTTGAAGCTAACGACGTGATCAATTTCATGAACGAAGGTTGTTTGGGCATTATCGCGACTTCCAACTTGATATGCGTTCGCGTGCGGTTCGATCACGATTGGTGTCGTTGGATTATGGAATATTCATATTTCAATCAATTTTGATGTTCTGAACGCAATGGTACAGTTCATTCATCGATCGAAGGTCACTTCGACTGATTTTAATGATGTCTAGTGCATTTTAGCTCTGATTTGTATACTATTGCATCCGAAGTCTGCCGAATTCATCTTGTAAGCTCGACTTGACTTATGACGCATGCATGAGGTCAATAAATGCCCCCCAACAAATGTGATTCACGCATAGAGTGAGTCATATTTGTTGACAACTGGTTAACCTTTTGGGTTTCATGGATCTTGGATCATTTTAGCTTCAATTTCAATAGCTTATGGAGCTTTAACAAAATTTGACAAGATTGATCAATTTTGATTGACTTGTTGGATGAGCAAGAGCTTCTTCTACCATCTGCTCTCTCTTCAATGGATTTGCTGAAGATCTATTTCTTTTGTGTTATTGTAGATTTGAGTTTCCTCCGACCTTAGCTTCATGCTTGATCGAATTTGATTGAGGAATTGGTTTGTTTGCTTTAAGATTTAAAATTTCTTCTATCTTAACTCTAAGCTTGAAGGACTTGATGAAGGATTGATCTGATTTGTCTATATTGACTTGTCAGGAAGTGTATCTATGTCTTCATCTTATGCTTGTTGCTTTGACAGACTCATTGAATAGTGCATACAGATCACCTAACCTCTCGACTTATATTAAGTCTATAATGTTGAGTTATCAATCCAACGATGAGTGCTCTAACAGACTGAATAACCACGAAATCCTTTTAGTTCGGCCATAGGCTTTGTATGATCTATGGAATTGCTTCATCGACCTTGCTTTGGCGGACTTGATGAGGAAATTGGCTTTGATCTGTGCTTTATGGTTGATCAGATCATTTGAGAAGAGATTGAAATATCACCTCATAGAAATATAGAGATTGATTTGAGGCTGCTCTAAATTGAGAGTTATTTCCTCATATTATCTTGGTCCATCAATCAAGTAAAAAGATCTCTTGGATTATGATTGCTTGTAGTCACTAAGTTGTATCTGGTTTGAGATTGAACATCTATCATCATTAGACTGATGAGCAATAGCTCTTTCACTACAGCCTTTTCTTATGGATTGTTGAGTGAGGAAAGCGTCAGTGACTAGACAATTTGTGGGCTTGTTGAGTCTGACCTTTATAACCTACTCGAGTCTTCAACTTAACCTACGATGGCTTGGTGGTCTGTTCATCAGACTAAAGAATGTGGGCTCTTTCACTGCGGCCTTATCTTGTGGCTTATTGAGTGAGGAGAGCGTCAGCAACTCAGCCATTTATGGGATTGTTCAGTTTGACCTTTAGTACCAATTTGTGTCCTAGACTTGAAGATGTAGAGGTTGATATTTTTCTAACTTAATTGATTGAAGCTTCCAAAATTGATAGTTCTCCCCGATCTTGATTTGACAAATCTTGGAGAGAAACTTTTGATATTTAGGGTTTCCATTTTATGCATAGAAATAGATTCTTTTTTTGTTCTTGCAAGATCAAGCTTGGTTTCCTTTCTGCAAGATATACATGATATATTTTCAATCATAATATGTATCTATCTAAAGATCTTAGCTTAAAGCACGATGTCAACTTAGATAAATATATAAAAATATTCTATATCTAATAAGGGGCTTTCGCAGTAACTGTTAGAATTTGGAATGTTTTTGGTCCTGTGCTTTATGCTTTTGGACTTGTTGAAAACTTTCTCATGAGAGTTTGAAATTTATATTTTTCTCCTATCATGGCTTTGTGCCTTGGTGGACTTAATGGAGTTGATGATTTGTTGCTGAGATGAGAATGTCTTCGGTTCTATGCTTTGTGCCGGACTTGTTGAAGATTCAATCTTGAAATTTAAAATTTGTATTTTCCTCTTATCCTAGCTTTGTGCCTCAATGGACTTGATGAAGTTGATGACTTGTTAGTGAGATGAGAACATCTTCGATCCTATGCTTGGTGTTAGATGAACTTGTTCAAGATTCAATCTCGAAATTAAAAATTGTATTTTCCTCCTGTCTTGGCTTCGTGCCTTGGTGGACTTAATGGAGTTGATGACTTATTGGCAAGATGAGAACATCTTTGGTCCTATGTTTTGTGCTCTGACGAACTTGTTGAAAACTCCTTCTCAAAGATTCTTATCTTGTATTTCCTTCTATCCTAGCTTCATGCCTTGATGGAGATGATGGAGGAAAATCTTGGATTATCTTGAAGACTTGCGAGGTAATATAAAATTACCTTTTGCTATAGATTTATGCTTTCATGGGCTTATACAAGGAAGTCTACTAGTGAGAAAGCTTGTTTGGTCAATGGCGATGAGTCATCGGTCTATGCTTCATAACATATTGATGACATGACTCCCTAGTTCTATTGTACAAATATTAGAATGACTTATTCGGTCCTTTGCTTTCTGCTTGGTTGGACTTACTGAAGAAGAGTTTTCTTGGTCTTTTTTTTCTGCTTTAATAGACTTGTTGAAGGAGTTGACATTTTTCATTTAATATTGATACCCTATTTTTTGTTTGGAATGTTGTGGGTATATATGGGGGGAGGGGGTCACAATGCATATCTGAGGATGTATTTATTGAGGTGATCAGGTACGACATCAAAGAATAGTGCACTATCTCGAAAGATAGAAATCATTACCCTGCGATGGACCTAATCACTTAATAAGGACTCCTAAGGCATGATGGGTCTTCGAATGTACCAGAGATTTTTCCCCTACTTTACATGGATGGATAAAGTAGGATTTATTTAAATCGAGTTCTAAAGTTCTCATGGGGCAAGCCCCATAGTTAATTACATCCTAAGGTGAATTCCTTAGGAATACTCTTGGTTAAAGTAGGCAATTATTGTCTCCAAGGAATTCAAAGATAGGACTATCAACAAATTGGCTATGTTTGGAAGAACAAATGGGATAGATCGAAAGGAGCGATTTATTATCGAAGCCAAAAGGAGACGAGTAGGGGATACTCATGATACTAGGAAGGCTAGTGAGCATCCCAAACTATCATATGGTTAGGATTTATATGTTTGAAATTGAGGAGAATTATATATTTGAGTTGAAATTTTATTAGAAATCTAGGACTTATAATTTCACAATACAAGATTATGGAAATGCGTAAGAGGTGAGGATTTATGCTCGTAGCCCTAAATAGAAACAACAATCTCAGATCCTAAATTTAGGGAGCTTTAGCGAGGGCCAAAGCACGACTTATATCTAAGGCGAAAGTAAGTATATTATTTACCTCCACAAGAGAGGGTAAACCCACTACGGACTTATAATCACACGGGTGCATAACTCCTCCAACAATTTAAAATCATGTGGTTAAGTCATATGTTTTGCAAGATGGCTATGTTATTATTATTTAGAAAGAAACTAAAGTTCTTAAACCCACTCCCTAAGAGACTAGAGCATGAGTGGTATGAATAATGACTTAGTTTAATACAAATCTTATCAAATTTTATTTGATTTTGACTCTTTATTTTTGGCACATGCTATAGGATTTTATATGCCTAAATGTATGATGAAGTTGATTATGGGCCAAATCAGATAGAAGAAGGTGTTCTCCACCCCATGGGATGCCCTCGCAAGTCAAGCATTCCCTTGATGTGCAATGGATGGAGACCCTTCATTTTCAAGAGAGAATAAGATGATATGCATGGTGTTAAGCATCAACATTCAGCTAAGGGGTTGCTAAATATTTTATTATCTTGATTATGTCCTAGGCTTTATGTGAGGTTATGGGTTATTTTAAAAATTTAATTATGAGTTATAGTTGGGATAGAAAATTTAATTTTTCCTAAGAGCCTAAATGGATTCATGCCACACATTAAATCATCATACATGAAGAAACTAGGAAAATTCATGTCATTTTTATTGCACAATGTAAACAAATCATCAAATAATTTATAACCTCAATGTGAAAGAATAATAGGCCGGCTCGATCAGGTACCACCATACAACCTAAAAAGGAAAGTGGGTAGTCGATCTCTACCCTTATACATCCCGGTATTTGAAAGAATAATTACAAATTACAAAATGATAAGTGTTATGGGGGATCTTCAATCTTCATGCTCCCTCCATTTCTTCATTTGATTTGCTTTTTGATTTTGGTGGGCTTCACAGCACCCCAAAATTAAACCTTATGGCCAATGTTCATCCTTAACCCCATAGCACTTAACCAAATTTAATGCATAATTTCATTAAACTACCTGCAAAAAAAAGTGTTAGCTAAATACACCTATGACCTAAACAGTTATATGAATAATTTGGACTTAGCACCCTACACATGGGTAATCAAGTCCACCTGTCTGAATGTA
Source organism: Cymbidium sinense (assembly GCA_021442155.1). Taxonomy (NCBI): domain Eukaryota; kingdom Viridiplantae; phylum Streptophyta; class Magnoliopsida; order Asparagales; family Orchidaceae; genus Cymbidium; species Cymbidium sinense. The sequence continues at coordinate 3,251,649 of CM038218.1, forward strand.
GATTATGCTTAGGGGTTGAGCAACTTGCAAAAGAGAGGATTTATATTTATTTTAAGAGCTCCTTAGCATAATCTCCTGCAGAAAATATGATTAGGCTAATCACGGCCTAACATCTAGTCTACGAGGTATACACTCTAACATCCATTCTACAATAGTACATCATAAAATAAGCTTACATCAAACCATACACTGCTCTAATATAAAACTAAAAGTGGTGACTTAATCTAATGTGTGCATTAAGGATTGTGTGGTATGTCCTAGCTAAGCTTTAGAGTTAAGATTTTCTAAGTATGAAGGGTGGTTTCACTTTAAATGGTTTAATTAACTTATAAATTTTACTTAATATTTTCTTTTGTTTCATTTGACCTACACTTAATAAATATATGTTATGAAGAGAAAGAAATAGATGATCACTCTCTTTTATCCCTACCTTAAGTCACATCTAAAACAAATTAGTTAATCAATTCCCTTTAGTGAATGACTTATTACATGTTTAAATTAGTCCTAAGTTTAGGTTTACTTTAAATAAACTCATTCAATAAGAAAGACATCTTAAGATTAGTTGGAATGATTTACTATCACATAACACATGTTTGTTCATTTCTTTCCATCATGTATATCATGCATATGATTAAATCCTAAGCATAACTACTCATGTAATTTATATCTTAGCACATTTAAATGATGAATGTGAGTAAATGTATTTAGAATTAATATTTCATTTGGTTGAATGATTTTATTATATTAATTTAAAGCTCTATCTAAATTGTTATACAATAGTATAAGGAAAGAACCTTAAATCACATGATTAATCAACTCAACTAATTAAACAAAGTATGAATGCATGTTTTTTTAATAGAAAAAGGGGGTTTTCATTTATTAGCTAAGTACACATTCACATGTATAAAAGTTTTAAGCAAGTACGTCGCCATTGTTTTGCACCAAGGGAATGAGGTAGGAACCTCCTTAGGGCTACTTAAAGCTGTACGTCCATGGAATGTCCAAATTAATATACATGCTATCCTTAGATACATAAAGATGTATAAACAACTACAAGAATAGAAAGCCATGAAAAAATTGTATTTTGATTTGATTGATTTATTTTGTGTAAATGAATTAAAGCTCTATCTAAATTCTGATGTCCAAATGCATAATAATGAAATCAAGTAGGTACGTCGCCATTGTTTCACACTAAGGAAAAAAGGTAGGAACCTCCTTAGGGTTACTTAAAAGCGTCATCCACAGGATGTCCAAACTAATATACCTAACATTCTTACTTATACAAATCAACACATGAATGTAAGGAAGAGACTTTATTTCATACACTAAATTTAATGTTCACTTGCATTTCCTATATATATATATATAACTAAAGTTGCAATATATATGTATATTCATTCATTAATAAACTTTTGAAAATATATTTGAGATTTAATAGTGATACTAGTCACACATATTTTTAATTAAGCCAACACATGCAAATTAACATAAAAGAATTCATTTTTTATTAAATTAATTTGAAAGACATGAATGCATGAGTACAAGTGGCATACATTATTTTTAGCATCAATAGAAGGACATAAAATAACACAAGTATGTGATTTCATTCAATCCTACTAAGTCTTAAGGACAATCATATTAAACAAACTCATTTAAGATGAACCAAAATTTCTTAAAGCCATTTTTTGATCTTTATGTTTGGTTTGAGTTAAGAAATATGAAAATGTTTGCTAATCCTAATCACATCCCCATGTGTGAGTTAATTTGATTTAATGAAGAGCAATTTAGGTTGATTTTATGTCTTAATTAGATTGAGGTATGAATTAAGTCCATTAATTAACCCTTACCTACATTAAGCTAATTAACTAAATAATGATGAGCCAATATAAGATGCAACCACATGAAAAGTAAATTGCCAATGCTCCTAATAAATGAAAGAGGCCTAATGTAATTGGCTCATAATTAATAGTTAATTAAGCCTAAGGAGCTCACTTAACTACTTTTATGATTTTCTCACACATGTGAACTAACCATAATTTCATTAGCTCTCTCTTTAGGTTATTGAACACCCAAAGAGTTACCCAAGATTGATTAAACAAAGTTAGGTTGTGAATGAGTAGATTTTAAATTAATTTCATTAAGCCTTTGATTAATCAATTAAATTATTTGATTATGTTTTGATTAGAATGATGAAATTAACTTTGGAAAAGGGATCATGGAAGAGGCCTCAATCCTACCCCATAAGTCATTTTAAACAATCAATTAGGCTCTAGAATAATTAAGTTCCCTCTTGTTTTGATTAGTTAATTAAATGGATAATTAATTATTTAAGCTTTCTTAATTAACTTGAAATAATTAAAAAGGCTTAATGAAATGGTTATAAGGAATGAACCCAAACCACTTCCCTAAGACTTCCCACTATTAATAGAGGATAATGAGCTTAATTAATTAATTAAACCACTATTAATTTTGCTTAATCACTAATTAAGGTTGAGTAATTAAATTAATCCATTGATTTTCCTAATTAACTATCCAATAAATTCCAAGAAAAATAGGGGAGGCAAAGGTCATCCCCCTAAATATCTCTAAAAATTTAAAATTAATTAGACAACTAATCAAAGAGTAATTAGGCTAATTAAGTTTTAATTAAACCTTAATTAAGAAGAAATTACTCTTCCAAATTAATTAATCATAATTTTAATGGATTCTACTCTGAAATATCTTTAAAATAAGCCTCATTTGTATTTTTTTTTTGGAATTTTCTAGGATTAGTTATGATTTTAGGAAGATCTAGCCTTAAAATTAATTAATTAATAGCCATAATTAAACCTTAATCATGTTGATGCGTACGCTTACATGCTTTCCATGTGGCATGATAGAATTGGGTATTTAAGTTATCACGTCAGGATGCTAACACGGATTGCACCTGATGCGCTTTCCCATGGACCGTCATAAGATCGGGTCGATCGGATCTTAATAAAGGGGAGAAAAGAAAGGATCTAAGCATGATCAAATCGGACCGCTCGATCACATGGAATGGGCGATCCCGTCTCCCGTGAATGGCAAAAGATGATATCATCCATCTTCCCTATTCGACCGAGCCTAGCTCCTGATTGGGATCAAATTTATCCCACACTAACAAGAGAAGAAGGTGAGCACATCCAAATGGCCATGATCGATCCACATGAAAATTTTATTCACAAAGGCCCACACAAAATTCACCTAAGCTATAAGTTTGAGGAATTATGTCACCGGAGCTAATGTCCGGCGGTGGGATCGATTGAGGTAGCATCATTTGGTAGAAACGAAGTCCTGTTAAGCCGCACAAGCCTTGATTTGAGAAGAATTTCTAGGTCAACCAAACTCCTCCTATTTGGCGATTGGTCTTGGTCAAACTACTATCTTTGGTGGCTTGGAAGCTTGGAAAATGATTCATTTAGCTTTGAATGGGAATTTTAGTTTGATTGAGTAGAGAGGGAGTATTGATCGGAAGAAGGCTACCCTGCTTCAATTTCATACGCAGAGAGGAAATTTGATCGAGGGAGGCTTCAGGAATGCTTGGAAAAGCTCTGAGGAGTTTCAAAAGGCTTAGGGAACTATCATAATGCAATCCGTGTCAATTCCCACTCGAATTGGGGAGTATACCCCAAAATCGTGCATGAAAGACAAACGGAATGGGCTTGCTTGTTTCAGCCAGCAGGCCAGCAAGCCACCGTCAGGGCGCCGGAGAAGTCATGTCCAACTCTACGTGGCTCAACTTGAGTGGAGGGAGCTGTGGGAGGCTTCCCAAGGGCTAGTATGCAAAGGGCTCTTGGCTTGAATCCATGGGTTTTCAATTTTGGCTTGAATGAGGAGGAGTTGAACTCCCGTGGTCCTTGTCTGACCTAAGGGGATTAGTGAGCTGTGTGGAGCCTCACTTGAGTGCTTGGGACGCCATGGTGATGAGAGAGTCAACTTTGCTTATTAATGTGAAGATCTAATGGAAAGAAGGTTTGTTTACTTGGGTGGGGCCCACTATGGATTTGAGCTGGTTTGGGGATGAGTTAGGACTGGTTTGGGTTGGGGTCTCATAAGTTGGTTTTGGGTGATTTGGCTTCATATGGTCAAAATAGGCTCATTTTGGTTAGGTTGGGTTAGGTTGACCAATTGGTCAAATTGGGTCAAACCAAGACTTGGGTTTGGTTCAAATGATGTTTTGAAGAGTTTTAATTCAAGTGGTTTTGATTAATTTGGCTTAGGTTTGATTTTGGCTCATTTGAATTCAAATAGCTCAAATGGGCTAAGTTGACTAATTTGACCAATTTAACCAAATTGTTAGTTATGTTAGTTCATGTTCAATTGGTTAATTGAAAATGATTGTAGGCTTTAGTTGGGTTTAATTTGATTTTGGCCAATTTGACCCTTTAGGTCAATTTGGGCTAGGTTGGGTCAAGTTGACCAATTGGTCAAATTTGGGTCAAGTTCAATAAGTGATTTGGAATGAACTTGAGCCATTGGTTACAATCAATTTGGATTAAATCATGATTTGACCCATTTTAGCTTTTTAGGAAAATTTGGGTCAACTTAAGTCAAATGGCCAATTGGACTTGCTTTGGCTCAAATGGTTTGGTCATGTTCAATCATTGATCATGAGTTGGTTTGGATCAAATGTCTCAATCAATTTGGTATATGGTGGATGATGGTTAGTTTAAGTTTCATTTGGGCTAAGGGTTCACTTGGTCAAAGGACCAAGTTGACTTGGTTTGACCCAATTCAACGTAGTTGGTCACCCTAGGATGATTGTTGATCATATTTTGATGGGCTTAGTTCAATCCAATTTGGGTTGGATTAGAACTTGGCTCAAAAGATCTTTTAGGTCACTTTGGGTCAAGTGAACTAAATCAATTGGCTTGATCATAGTTTGATTCAAGTTTAATTGAACTCATATATGAGCCTAGGATGAAGATATAAACCCATTTGCAATTGATTTGAAGTCAAATAGATTTTGGTTCATATGATAATTTTAAGTCAAAAGGGGTCAACATGGGCTTGACTTGGGTTGACTTGGGTTGACTTGGGTTGACTTAGGTTTGGTTTGATAATTATAGTTTATATTTAGAATAGTGATTGAAGGAATGATTTAATCATGAGGAAATCATGAATTTTGAATTGATTTGGGTATCATTTAGGAAGTTCAAGAATTTGGCTAAAACAAAAAAATTGGGAATTTGATTTGATTTGAGTTTGAATTTGGCCACTTGGATTTATATTTTATTTATATTCGTGAATATAAATGAAGATATAAATGATTCTTGAGAAAATCACTTTGGTTTGGAGTGATTTAGAAGTAAATTTGACTAAGTTGAGGGATGTAGGTTAAAAGGGCTTAAGTGGGGAATTGATTTGATTTGGTTTAGTTTGATTTGATTTGAATGGTTTAAATTTAGATTTCATTATATTTGTGAATATAAATGAAAGAATGATTGATTTATAAATAAATCAACCAAATTTTTTTTTTGGGTTGATTTGGATTTGGTTAAGGCTAAGTCCATAAGATAAAATCAAGCAGGTGAACCTTCCACTAGAGAAGCAGGTCTAGCTCATCCATAGAGGATAAAAGTTCAGTTTGATATGATTTGGGAGAAAAGATTCGATGGGGATGAGTGCATGAACTTTCCATTAGGGAAGCGGGTTCATATTACTTACTAGGGATAGGGATTTAATTTGGTTTGATTTTATTAGGGATCCATTGGGGAGAGGATATGATTCACGCCTCGCTGGGGAGGAAATCAATTTAATTTAATTTGGTGAGGCATCCAATGGGGATGAGAATTTAATTTGATTTGTTGACTTATGGTTTGAGGCACCACTAGGGAGAGGTCATGATTCTAATTTTGAGGCTACATCTACTAGAGATATGAGCTCGGATCTGTTGGGGATAAAGTATATTGAAATTTGGACTCCTTTGGAGGGAGGGTGGTGGATTTGATGAAATGGACCCTGTCAGTGTGCGATGGATCCACTAAGAAGGGGCTAACATCAGCCTAGGCTTGTCTTAGATTTACAAATCCAAAGGGATAGTCTACCGACCATCAAGAAAAGCTATCCAACCTAAGGGTTGCCTTTCGGTGTGCAATGGTCAAGCTAGGAAGAAAGCTTGTAGACTTACAACTTCCTAAACAAGGAACCACTGGGGTGATCGGTTGATAGCACAATAAATCGAACCAGACCAAAGGAGACTATTTGAGCGAATGCTATTGTGGACTCATGTTGACCTCACTTTTGGAGTGAGCTCTCAACTTCCTCATCACAGATTTAGGACTCTTGTAGACACTAAGAACTCCTTAGTCTTAAGACACTTCTAGTGATTAGAACACTTGACTTAAGCCTAGAGACTTAAAAGAGTTAGCCATAGGAATAGGTTATGCCTTAGGGATTTAAGAAGACTTGCCTACCCTATAGCCTTAAACCCAATCGTTGCTTCCTTCTTCCAAATCAAATCTCAAATCAAATCCCAACCCAAATTCCAAATCCAATCCCAAATCAAATGATTGAAACCCATGATTAAATTCAAAATCTCTTCCTAAGCCCTTTGATTTTATCTTATGGACTTGGCCTTAACCAAATTCAAATCAACCCCAATTTAATTGATTTTCTCAAATGTCAAACCAAATCTCAAATCAAATCTCAACCCAAATTCCAAATCCAATCTCAAATCAAATGATTGAAACCCACGATTAAAATCAAAATCCTTCATAAACCCTTTGATTTTATCTTATAGACTTAGCCTTAACCAAATTCAAATCAACCATAATTCAATTGATTTTCTCAAATGTCAAATTCAATCTCAAATCAAATCCCATCCCAGATTCTAAATCCAATCCCAAATCAAATGATTGAAACCCATGACTAAATTCAAACTCCAAAATCCCTTCCTAAGCCTTGTGAACCACCTTCATATGCTTAGCCAAAACCTTCTTCAAACCAAATCAAATTTGGTTGATTTCTTTATAAATCAATCATTCTTTCATTTATATTCACAAATATAAATGAAATCTAAATTCAAACCCTTCAAATTAAGTCAAACTAAATCAATTTTCTACTTAAGCACTTTTGACCTACATCCTCAATTTGATCAAATTTTCTTCCAAATCACTCCAAACTCAAGTAATTTTCTCATGAACCATTTTTATCTTCATTTATATTCATAAATATAAATGAAATATAAATCTAAGTGGCCAAAACCAAACCAAAATCAAATCAAATTCCCAATTTTAGCCTTTTTAGCTAAATTCTTGAACTTGGCTAAATGATACCCAAATCAATTCAAAACCCATGGATTTCTTCATGATTTAATCATTCTTTCAATCATTGCTCCAAATATAAATACAAACTACAATTATCAAACCAAATAAAGTCAACCCAAGTCAAGTTCATATTGACCCCTTTTGACTTGAATTTATCATATGAACCAAAATTCATTTGACTCTAAACCACTTGTAAATAGAATTATATCTTCATCCTAAGTCCATATGTGAGTTCAATTAAACTTGAATCAATCCAATTGACCCATTTAGGTCCACTTGACCTAAAGTGACCTAAAGGCTCTTTTTGAGCCAAGTTCTAATCCAACTCAAATTGGATTGAACTAAGTCCATCCAAACCCCATATCATGATCAACAATCATCCTAGGGTGACCAACTACCTTGAATTAGGTCAAACCAAGTCAAACCTTAGGCCAAATGAAACCCAAACTAGCCAAAACTCACCATATGCTAAATTAATTGAAACCATTGAGTCAAACCTACTCATGATCAATGATTGAACATGACCAAGCCATCAATTGAGCCAAACTAAGTTTAATTAGCCATTTGACCTAAGTTGACCTAGAGTCAGGATGAGATTGTAGCAGCTTACTTCATAGAGAAGAGGGAGCTCTTAGGCAGTGAGCACACAGATTTGTAGGTTGAGAGAGTAGTATTTGATTCTGATGAGTATGACCTTCTTAAGGATTCGGCCGAAGTTCACATGGTCGATACTAAGAGCTCCCTCTATATAGACCCGCAGAGTAAAGGAAGGTATTGTAGTTGAAGAGGACAACATCGTCCAATCAACTCAGCACCTCCTCCACCAGCTAAGATAGAGAGATGATCATATCGACAACATAGGGGAGAAAATTGAGGTGGGGTGGTTTTAGATTGCATTCAAAATTCTGGGCCTCATAGCCTTCTCCCATACAGCAGAAGGTGCATACCTTAGATCATCCTAGGTACATTTCTTTAGAGGAAGATAGTAGTAGCTTGTAACAAGTGAAACCTGATAATTAAAAACATGGTGGAGCAACAAGTGAGAGAAGTGCTGTCACAAGCCCGAGGCGAGTCCCTTATTGATTACATTCTCAGGTGGTGAAACCTGATAATGAAATGTGAATCACAGTTATGTGAACAACATGCCATAGAGATTCTCTTGAAGAATATCCATGGCCCAATTTCTTTCATGCTCAAGAGTTTTATAATTAAAACCTTCGAGAAATTAATCAACAAGGAGGCTAGTCTACAAGAAGAGGCCAAATAGTTGCCTTTGTAGGACCAGTCAGCCAAGCCCAGACCTTAGAAGGCATTTGAGAAGAAACTAAGGGTAGTCATAGCAGTTAACAAGGGGAAGCAACCAACTAGGGTTCAATCAGATAGGCCTCGAGCTCAGCAGCCTCCTCTGCAACCACCTTGGCCGTCATACTAGCCACCTCAATTACCAGAATGGTCGCCACCGCTGCCTCCTCATCAGCATCATTAGTAGCAGTATTCCTACCCACCACCAGGTAGCTATTACTTACCTACTCTTGGTGATAGATTGAATAAACCTTATTCATTCAAGAGGGAGTTAGTTAGGAAGATCTTTAAGAAGCTCTTAAAGAAGCCAGATTTAATTACCAGAGCCTTGGAGGCCGGAGGAAGTGGGCAAAAGTCATGATCCAAACTATTGCCCCTACCACCGCATGCTAGGCCATGTCTTAGAAGATTGCATTACATTTAAGGATTGGCTTAAGCGTAGCTTCAAGTCGCCATCATCATCCCAAGAATACTTATTAGAACAATCTTCTAGTTCTGTTAGGGTAATCCTTGGGGATACATGTGATCCTCTTAAGAAAAAAGGAAAGTTATGCGCTTTATCCCAACCTCCAGAAAATTATTTCTAAGATCAAAAAATTACTCAGTCTGAGGAAGCTCAAACCTCCAACTCTAAGAAAGGTTTGCAAATTTCTAAGGACAACTTAAGGGAAGTAGGCACCCAATAATAGCAGCAATAACCTCCACTTGCCCGATAGCATAGTAGCACAACCACTGACCGGTTCCAACACTCCTTCCACAGTTGCAGCTATAGTTCCTTCAACTAGCTCTTCTTCTAGCAGCCATATTATATCAATGGAAGGGGGAGTCAAATCCCTCACTCAGCTTACTTTATGTGATTTGTATTTTGTACCTCCATCCATATCTAAGAAATCAATGACAAAAGCTAATTCCACTTACATTTGTGTCACTTCTGATGATCTTCCTGAGTTTATTCCTATAGATAGCTCTCCAAGTCTAATGAATAATAACTCTAGTTTAGATCATTCATCTTCTAATTTAGAAATGGATTTTCCATTCCTAAATCATTCAAGTTTTCCCATTGAGATTGATTTGGAGTCATCCAACTCCGATGATCCTATAAGAGAAGCTGTAGGTGAACTTGATGAGCAGGTAAAACTTTCCACTAAACCATCTCATGAAGTCATTAAAGCCAACTTCCATAGTGACAAAGCTCTACCTCTTAGGATAGCACTTCAGGATAAGGGTAAGCAAGTCATTAGTTCAAGTGATCAAGTAGCCCCTACATAGGATGCTCCACCTATAGATATGCTTGTGGAGGACCAACCCAGGGTTGACTACAATGTCCCCGCTCACCTAAGAAAGTTGCCAGCTACGCTAAGCATATATGATGCCCTTGTATTATCCAAAGAGATGAGAGAGTCATTGATCAAAGCCCTTCTCGATCCAAAATATGCTTAGCTCAGTTAACCGCTATTGGAGAGGAGGCATGTTATTCAAGAGAAGCCCGTGGAGTTACATTCACTAATGAAGACCTTCTTTTGGGGACAACCAAGTACAACTGTCCCCTCTACATCATAGTGGATATGGCCAGATTCAGACTCTCCAGGGTGTTAGTTGATCCAGATGCATCAGTGAACATTATGAGTTTAAAGACCCTTGCCTACTTGAGGATTGATATCTTTGAACTCCGAGGAGATTGGATGATGTTGAGAGAATTCAATGAGCAAGGCGAGTGAGCTTTAGACTCCATAGTGTTTCCATTAGAGATAGATGACTGAAAGATAGAAGCCAAGTTCAACATAATTGATTCAGATACATCTTTCACTGCTTTGCTCAGTAGGCCTTGGATACATGGAAATAACACGGTTCCATCTTCTTTACATATGTGCATCAAATTTTAAAGAGGTGGAATCGAGTATTGTGTCAAAGGAGACTTGAAGCTATTTTCAGTTAGAGAGGTTGAGATATATGAGGATGCAGCCTACTACCTTCCTCAAAATCAAAAAGTCTATTCTCATGAACTTGGTCAATTTTTAAAAACAAAATAAGAAGAAAAAGAAAAAGAAAAGAAAATTAAAAAAGAAAATGAAAATGAAAATGCAAGTGAGAATCAGACATTGAGGAAGAAGTAGAGCTTGAAGTTAGATTCCACCCATAGTTTGTTCCTCCATATAAACACATGGGTAAGATGACTCGACCCAAACTAGGTAGAGGAAAAGGCTAATGTAGAGGCAATTCCAGAGGTGGAAGGCCTCCTTGCTGGTGGACAACCAGTATGAGCTACGTTCCAGTTCACAGGAGTACCCCTACTATCCACATGGACTTAGAGTCCAATTTGGAGGATGAGTCTCATATGGTTAGCACGCCAACCAACATCTCTCAGTAGGTCCCTTTGGAGGTGACATTTGATCCTGATAGTAATTAAGATTAGGCCTCCAAGCAAAGCATGAATGTGAATCATTATGACTTGTTTACCCTTATCCTAAGGTGCTACCATAGGAGGTAAAACTTTGCCACTATAAAGGTTGACTTCAGTGAGTTCATAAGATGGTTTAATGAAAAGTTCTACATGCTCATCAGGTTCATTTATAGCTTCTCCTATAGGATCATCAGAGTCGGATGACTCCAAATCAATCTCAATAGGCAAACTCGGGTAATTTAGGAATGGGTAATCCATTTCTAAATCAAAAAGGAGTGGATCAGAATTGTTATAATTGTTAGTACTTGGAGAGCTTTCTATAGGAATAAAATCATCAAGATCATCAAAAGTAGAGAAGATGTAAGAGGAATCAGTCTTCTTCTTCATTGATTTCTTAGATTTGGATGAAGGTACAAAGTAGAAATTAAGTAAAATAAGCGAAGTGAGGGATTTGATGCCCCTCATACTGTCTACTACTAGAAGAAGAGGGTTGGAGGCTGTGTGTGGAGTGCTAGAATCGGTCGGTGATTGCGCTACTATGCTATCCCGGGCAAGTGGAGGCTATCATTACTACTACTGGGCTTCTACCTCCCTCAAGTTGTCTTTAGCAACTTGTAAACCTTCCTTAGAGATGAAAGTTTGAGTTGCTTCAAGCACCTCCAAGGGTAACTTTCTGATCTTAGAAATAATTTTCTTGGAGGTTTGGGAAAGGGAAATATCTCAACCTTCCTATATCTTAAGAAGATTATGTGTATCCCCAAGGATTACCCTAACATAACTAGACGGTTGTTCTAGTAGGTATTCCTTAGGGATGACAATGGCATCCGACTTGTAGCTACGCTCAAGCCAGTCCTTAAAGGTAAAGCAATCTTCTAAGACATGACCTAGTATGCGGAGGTAGGGGAAATAGTTTAGATTATGACTCTTGCCCATATCCTTCGGCCTCTAAGCTCTGGTAACTAGAAATCAGGCTTCTTTAAGAGGTTCTTAAAGATCTTCCTGACTACCTCCCTTTTGAATGAAAGGTTTATTCAATTTGTCAATAAGAGTAGGTAAGTACTAGTTACATGGTGGTGGATAGGAATACTGTTGTTGATGCTGCTGATGAGGTGGCGGTGGTGGTGGCCACTATGGAAACTGAGGTGGGTGGTATGACGGCCGAGGTGGTGGTAGAGGAGATGGTAGAGGAGGTGTGTGCTCTTTATTTTTATTTCTCAAACTCTTTAGGGGAATTTGAAAAATAAAAATTTTGGTATATTTTGGACACCATGTAGATCTAGATATTTTTATTAGGGTGATCGGGTGCGACATTGAGGAATGATGTACTATCTCAAAAGATAGAAGTCACCATCCTACAATGGACCTAATCACCTAATAAGAACTCCTAAGGAAAATGGGTCTTCAAATATACCAGAGATTCTTCCCCTACTTTACATAAAAAATTAAAGTAGAGTTTATTTTAAATCGGGTTCATTAAGTTCCCTATGGAGGCAAGCCACCATAGTTACTTACATTCTAAGGAATGAGATTCCTTAAAAATACTCTCGAAAAAAGTAAATGGTTATTGTCTCCAAAGATTTCAAAGATAGGACTATCAATAAATTAGTTATTTTTGAAAGAACAAGTGAGATTGATCAAAAAGAGGGAGTTATTATCGAAACCAAAGAGAGATAAGTAAGGGATGCTCACGATACTAGGAAACCTAGTGAGCATCCCAAACTATCTTATGGTTGGGCTTTTTATTTTTGAAATTTGAAGAGAGTTAATTATTTGAGTTGAATTTTTAATAGAAATCTAGGGCTTACAATTCCATAACACAAGATCATGAAAATGACTAAGAGGTGAGGATTTATGCTTGTAGCCCATAAAGGAAAACAACAACCTTAGAACCTAAATTTAGGGAGCTTTAGTGAGGGCCAAGGCTCGACCTAAATCTAAGGCAAAAATGGGTATATGGTTTATCTCCATAAGAGAGAATAAACCACCCAACTGTTGGACTTACAACCGCCTAAGGGTGGCCTCCAACTAACTCCAACGATTTTAAATATATGTAGGCAAGTCTTGTGCTTTGCAAGATAGCTAGGCTATTATTTATTTAGAAAGAGACTAAGTTCTTAAACACACTCCCTAAGAGATTAGATCATGAATGGCATGAATAATGACTTAAATCTAATGTAAATTTTAGTTAAGTTTTAGTTTGAGTTTTGGATAATTTATTTGACATAGGCTATGAGATTCATATGCCTAATGCATGAGAAATTGGTTATGGGCCAAAATCAACAAGAAGGAGGTGTGTTTTCACCATGGCTGTCAAAGGTCAAGCCATTTTCTCTAGCAATGGTGGAAGCCCTCCATTAGCAAGAGTGAAGCAAGATGTTTTTTTATTCATGATGTGAGACATACAACATCCAGCTAAGGGGTTGCTAAATCTTTTATTATCTTGATTTATGTCCTAGGCTTTAGGTGAGGTTATGACTTTATTTAATTTTGATTTTGAGTTGATCAATTGGATAGAAAATTTATTTTTTTCCTAAGAGCCTAATCACATCTAGGCCATTCATCAAACAATTGAAGAAACTAAGAAAAATCATGCCATTTCTAATGCACAAGCTAAACAACCATCAAATAATTTATAAAGCTATCAGAAAAGAATAAAAGGTCGATGTGGTCGAGTACCACTGCACAACCCGAAAAGAAATGTGGGTAGCAGAGCTCTACCTTTATACAACCCGGATTACAAATGAATAATTACAATTTAGAAAGAATTCATGTTATGGGGGCTCTTTATTCTTCATGCTTCATTTCTTCATTTCTTCATTTCTTTCTTTCTTTCTTTCTTTCCTTCTTTTGGTTGGTTGAGGTATGGTTGCTCCAAAGGCTTCACATGGTGCATAAGACATGGTCTTATGACCAATGTTCACCTTAATTCCCCAAAATTCATTCCACATCTTAATTACAAAATTACATCAAAATGAGAAAGATAAATCTAACTAAACACGCAAAATAGAGATTAGCTAAACATACCACACACTCCCAAGCAGTTATAGGAATAATTTGGGCTTAGCACCCCACACGTGAGTAACCAAGCCCACTTGTCCTAATTTGGATCATGCTTAGGGGTATAAGCAACCTACACTGTAAAAGCATTTATATTTTTTTATGACAACACCCTTAAGCCCGATCCCTATAAAAGACATGATTAGACTAAGATAGTCCTATCATCCAGTCTACGCACATGTATCCTAACATCCAGTCTAAAAATATTACATCATAAAATAAAATTAGGCATCAAACCATGCATCGTCCTAACATAGAGCTAGAAATGGTGACTTAGCCTAATGTGTGTGCCATTTAAGGCTTGTGTAGCATGTCTTAGCTAGACTTTAAGGTTGGAATTTTCTAAGTGTGAAGGGTTCAACTTAGAGGGTGGTTTCTTTTTAAGCAATTTAGTTGATTTGTTAATTTGATTTGATGATTTGATTTGGTTTGAATGAACCTACATTTAGTTACTAAAAGTTGTAAAGAGAAGAAAAGAGAAGATGACTTCTCTTTCATCCCTACCTCAAGCAATTTCTAAGGTAGATTCATTAATGATTCTTCTTTAGTGAATGTTTTATTATATATTTTAATTAACTCTAAGTTTAAATTTACTCTAAATAAACCTATTTAAATAGAAAAGGCATCTTAGGATTAATTAAGGTGAATTACTATCACATAACACAATAATTTATTTCTTTCCAACATGTATACCATGCATATGAATAAACCTAAGCATAGCTATAAATGCAATGCAAATCTTAGCACACCTTAATGATGAATGCAAAGAGATGTTGCTTAAGAAATTTGGATATTTCCATGAATGCATGTTTTTATTATGTAGAAAAGAGAGGGATTCTTTTATCCATTTATCAAATGCACATTTACATATATGAAAGACATAAGTGAGTACGATGTCATTATTTTCTACAAGGAGTGTAAGGTACAAGACCTACTTGGGGCTACTTAAAGTCTCACAACCCGGATGTCCAGACTAATATATCACTTTTCATAAATACATGTGCATGTACAAAAAGAAACATATGGATGAAGAATCATGTAAAAGGTTTTGTGTTTGTCTGATTTGGTTGTATAATTTACATGTGTAAATGTGAAGATCCTTCTTAAGTCATAACATGGAAATTCATAGGAAGAGATTTAAGCAAGTGTTGTGTTCTTTTCAAATGAACTATACACTTTGCAAACCCTATTCAAATCCATGTTAAGAAAAGAGAAGAAAATCACATAAAAAATACATCTTATGTTATAATCACATGCAAGCTTATAAGTGCTTATAAGTACCATACCTTCATTTATAATCTTTGATTTATAGGTTTTGAAAATACTTTTTGGTTTAATAGTGATAATAGCCACTCATATTCTTACTTTAGCCAAAATGTGTAATTTGACAAAAAGGAAACATTTCATTTATTTGATTTTTCAAAAGATGTGAATGCATGATTTCATATGACACAATATTTAGCATGCTTGGAAAGAAATAAAGTGATGTAAGCATTTGACTTCATTCACCCTAATTAATTCCAAAGGACAATCCAATAAGATAAGATTATTCAAAGTGAATCAAAATCTTTAAAAAGATTTTTTATTTATTTTTTAGATTTGATTTGAAAATGATTTGTGAGAAAAAGTTTGCTGGTCCTAACCCATTTCCCCCATGTGTGAATTGGTTTAGTTTAATTTTAGAACAATTAGATTGATTTTAAATTTTGTTTAGGTTTAAGGTGTGAATTAAATCTATTAATTACCCCTTACCTACACCACTTTAACATAATTAACCAAACAATTATGAGCCAACATATGATATGCAACCACATGGAATTTAAATCAGCAATGCACCTAAGAAATAAAGGGGCCTAATGCAATTGGCTCACAATTATTAATTAATTAAGCTAAAGGTTTAATTAAGTACTTTCATAACCATCCCACACATGTAGGTTGGATATGATTTTCTTTGAAGCCTCTTAGGTTATTGAACACCTAAGAATCTACCCAAGAATTAAGATGATTAAGTTATGGAATGATTTGATTTTGAATTTTGGATTAATTAAATTTATTAATGAGGTGATTAAGCCATTAATTACAACTTGATTAAATGTTTTCTAAATGGAGTGAACTTAGAGAGAAGAGATTGGAAAAAGAATCCTAATCTTATTTCCTAAGTCCATTCACTATTTCAAAGTGATTAGCAAACTTAATTAATGGATTCATCATTATTTAATAGGTTAATTAATCACTTAATTAATTAAGGGAGTGATTAGGGGCGAATCAAGCAATTCTCCTAATTAATCCAACAATAAATTCCAAGAAAATCATGAGAGGAGGTCATCCCACTAATCAACCCTAGGAAGTTTGGAATTAATTGTTAAATAATTAAGGAGTAATTAACATAATTACATTCCTAATAAAGCCTAAATTCGAGTGAAATCTACTATTCAAAATTAATTAAACTTAATTTTATATTATTCTTCTTTGAATTATCTTTAAAAATGAACTTAAGTTTGTATTTTTTTAAATTTTTCTATATTTAGTTATGAATTTATGAAGTTTCTATGCTTAAAGGATAATTACAATACCCTAATTAATTAACTAATCATGTCGGCGCCATCTGGACTATTGATGTGATGCATTTTCCATGTGGCACAACGGGATTGATTATTTAAGTTGTCACATTGCACGCCGCGTCAGCCGGCGGTGCAACACACTTTCCCATCCGATCAAGGATCAGACAGCCATGATAAGTCCCGTGGTTCAAAAGGGTTTAAATCAATGGATCTACTTGATTTAATCTCCATCCAAAATATGTGGGATGGACGGTCCATGATTCATCCCTGCCTAAGCTATGGGAGACGGAGGCCGTCCATCCTCCATCTTGATTCACTGCTCGGATGAGATTCACCCCACACCATCAAGAGGTGTATGGAAGAACATCCAATGGCTAGGATCTAATGGGATTACAATTCCCTTCACAAAGGACCAAGCATTTTTCAATGGAGGATCGATTTTGAGTCATACATTGCCGGAGGCTATTACCAGTGCTTCCAATGGAGGAGGTAGCTTCATCTAGTGGAACGAAGCTCTGTTGAAAGTTTCAAGCCTCAATTTGAAGTGAATGTGTGGCTTGACCAAGCTCCCCTCCAATGGCTTGCGTCTTTGATCGAGATCCCTCTTCCCGTGGATTTGAGACTTGGGAAAAGCTTTGGGTGAGATCGAATAGCTCCCTTGATGGTGCTTGCAAAGTGAATTTGGATTTGGTGGAGAATTGAGCAAGTTGGAATTTCACCTCACCTCCCCTGTTTCGGCTTTGAAGAAAACCGAGAAGGAGAAATTCAAATGAGCTTGGGAATGCTTGGCAAGGCTTGGAGAAGCTTGGTTTTAGTTCCTAGGGCTCAATCAAATTCATAGTGTGTGCATTGAGTGGGAATGAGGGGGAGTATATCTCCCCCTACTTGGATCGGATGGTCGAGAGCCATCTTGGCAATTTTGATCAATTGAGGAGATTGATTGGGTTGTTTAGGTTGTTAGGGACTCCATGTGCTTCGATTTTGGCATAGGAGTGGAGGAGAGGAAGCACACATGTGCTAGGTGAGTGTAGAGGTGATCCAAATGGAGAATTCCCATTTGAGGGGTCAGTTTGGCCTTGGGTTGGGTCATGGCTGACCCAAACCCATTGGGTCATGTTCACCACCCTCTTTGGTGTCCATGAGAAGGAATTGGCCAAATTCCAAGTGAATTTGGCCATAGGTTACCCTTTGACCTAATGGTAAAATGGTCATTTTGCCTTAATTTTGATTTGGGCAGATTTAAGATGATTCAAAAATGGGTTGGGCCAAATTTGAAGAAATTTGGAGTTGATTTGATATGATTTGGCTCAAGTTGACCCATTTAGGTAAAAATGGGTCAACTTGGGTCAAGTTGACCAATTGGTCAA
Organism: Cymbidium sinense; assembly: GCA_021442155.1. NCBI lineage: Eukaryota > Viridiplantae > Streptophyta > Magnoliopsida > Asparagales > Orchidaceae > Cymbidium > Cymbidium sinense. The sequence continues at coordinate 3,269,623 of CM038218.1, forward strand.
ATTGGGTCAAACCATGGGTTAGGTCAAATTCAAATGATTATTTGGATCCTATGGGTGTCATTGGTTTGGTTCAATTTGATTTATATTTGGTTTTGGTTCATTTGAGTTCATTTAGGTCAAATGGGTCAAGTTGACCAATTTGACCCATTTGACCCAATTGGGCTAGGTCATGTGTTAGTTTAGGATTGGTTGATCATTTGAAATATTTTGCGAGCTTTGGTTTCAATCAATTTTGGTTTGGTTTGATTTCAAATTGATTTGACCTTTTAGGTCAAGTTGGGTTTATGGTCAATTGGGCTAGGTTGGGTCTAATTGCCAATTGAGGCTTTGGTCATGTTCAATAAGCGATTTAGAATGAATTTGACTCATTGGTTGCAATCAATTTAGCTTAGATCAAGATTTGACCCATTTTGACATTTTAGGTCAACTTGGGTCGACTTGGGTCAAGTGGCCAATTGGGCTAGGTTTGGCTCAATTGATGGCTTGATCATGTTCAATCATTGATTATGACCTAGTTTAGATTAATGGTTTCAATCAATTTGGCTTATGTTGGATTTTGGCTAGTTTGGGTTTCATTTGGGCTAAGTGTTGAGTTGGTCAAAGGCTAGGTTTGACTTGGTTTGGCCCAATTTGAGTGATTGATCATCCTAGGATGATTGTTGCTCACAATGAAAGGGTTAGATGGGTTTAGTTCAATCCAATTTGGGTTGGATTAGAATTTGGCTCAAAAAGGTCTTTTAGGTCACTTTGTGTCAAGAGAGCTTAAGTGGGTCAATTGGCTTGATCCATGCTTGATTCAAGTTTGGATGAACTCACATATGGACTTATGATTGAAATATAAATCCAATTGCAAGTGATTTGGAGTCAAATGAGTTTTGATTCATTTGATAATTTCAAGTTCAAAGGATGAACATGGGCTTGATTTGGGTTAGTTTGATTTTGATTTGATGATTGAAGTTTATGTTTATATTTGGTTTGTGATTGAAAGGAATGATTGTTTGAAGAGAAAATCAAAGGTTTGGATTGATTTGAGAATGATTTGGCTAAGTTCAAGAATTTGACTTGAAAGAGCATAGGTTGGATTTTGGTTAGATTTGGGTTTGAGTTTTGAATTTAGTTTTGGTTATTTGAATTTATATTTCATTTATATTTGTGAATATAAATGAGAATATAAATGGGTTATGAGAAAAATCTTTTGAATTTGGAGTGATTTTTTTTTATTTGAGCTAAGTCCATAAGATGAAATCAAAAGGGCTTAGGAAAGATTGTGGATATGGAATTGATCATGGGTTTTAATCATTTGAGATTTGATTTATGATTTGAGAAAATCCATTGAGTTGGAATTGATTTAAGGTTTGATTGAATTGATTTGAGCTAAGTCCATAAGATGAAATCAAAATGGCTTAGAGAGGTTTTGGATTTGAAGTTGATTTGAATTTGAGGTTGATTTGAAAGAATGAAGCAAGGATTTGGTTCAAGTTATAGGGTAGGCAAGTTTTCCTAATACCCATAAGGCATAACCTATTCCTATGGTCAACTCTTCTAAGTCTCTAGGGTTAGGTTAAGTGTTCACCTAATCACTAGAAATGTCTTAAGACTAAGAAACTCTTAGTGACTAGACGAGTCCTATGCCTAGGATGAAGAAGTTGAAAGCTCACTCCAAAAGTGAGGTCAACAAAAGGTGCTCGATAGGTGTGGTGTGACTGACAAGGAACACCGCACTTATTAGTGCTGATCGAGATGATCAACAATGTTTGAACGATTACAAGCACTAATAGAAATGATCTACTCCTAAACTTGGGGTATAGAAGGAATTAAGCGCTTAGTGCAATTGTGGTGGAAGTTAATATTCCTATCTTCATCTATCCTCCTTCTGTGGTGGAAAGAAGATAACAAAAAATATAACATCTTTGAACATCATGCAGATCTGTAGATGTACTTATTAGGGTGATCGGGTATGACATTGAGAGGTGTACTATCTCAAAATATAGAAATCACCACCCTACAATAAACCTAATCACTAAAATAAGGACTCCTAAGGATGTTGGGTCTTCGAGGTGTACTAGAGATTCTTCCCCTACTTTACATGGAAAAGTAAAGCAGGGTTTATTTTAATCTGGGTTCATTGTTCTACAGCAAGCCCCATAGATAATACATCCTAAGGAATGGGATTCCTCCAAAACTCTCGATCAAGGTAAATGGTTGTTGTCTAAAGATTTCAATGGTAGGGATCAATCGATTAGTTTATTTTGAAGATCAAATGAGATTGATCAAAGAGAGAGATTATTAAAATAAATGAACATAAGTGCTCACGATACTAGAAAACTTAGCGAGCATCTCAAACTATCCTATGATTGGTCTTTACATTTTTGAAATTGATTTAATTTATTTGAGTTGAATTTTTCATTAGAAATTTAGGGCTTATGATTCCACAACACAAGATTATGGAAATACCTAAGAGGTGAGGATTTATGCTTATAGCTCATAAAGGGGAGAAGCAACCTAAGAACCTAAATCTAGGGAGCTTTGATGAAGGCCAAAAGCACAACCTAAATTTAAGGAAAAATGGGTATTTGGTTTGCCTCCATAAGACAGGAAAAATCACCCAAGTGCTTGGACTTACAACTGCCTAGGGGTTGTCGCAACTAACTCCTCCTAGGATTTTAAATTCATGTAGGCAAGTCATTTGCTTTATGCAAGATAGCTAGGTTGTTATTTATTTAGAAAGAGACTAAGTCCTTAAACTCACTCTCTAAGAGACTAGATCATGTACGAACATGAGTAATGACCTAAATTTAATGCAATTTATATTACATTTTATTTTTATTTTTCAATCATTTTTTATTTCAGGGCTAATAGGTTCATATGTCTAATGCATGAGAAGAAAGATTATTGGCCAAAATCAATGAAGAGAAGGTGTTTCCACCATGGCTCACAGTCAAGCCAAGTTTCTCTGACAAAGGTGGAAGCCCTCCAATCAAGAGTGAAATAAGATGCATTTATGCATGATATTATTAAAGAAATACTCATCCATTAAGGGGTTGCTAATTCTTTTATCTTAATTTTAAGCCTAAAATTTAGGTGAGGTAATGAGTTCTTTATTTTAATTTTGAATTATTAAAATGGTAAAAGGTTTATTTTTTCCTAAGAGCCTAATCATCATCTAGGCCATACATCAAGCAAGGAAGAAACTAGGAAAAGGATGCCACTTAATGCAAAAGCTAAACAAATCATCAATCAATTTATAAAGTTAATCATAAAAGAATAAGATGCCATTGTGGTTGGGTACCACCGTACAAACCAGAAAATAAATTGGGTAGCCGAGCTCTACCCTTATACAACCCAGATTACAAATGAATTAAATACAATTAAGCAAGGAATTCATTGTTATGGGGGTCTTCAAGCTTCATTTCATCATTCTTCTTTTCTTCTTTCTTCTTCTTTCCTTCTTTATTATTTGGTTCTTTCTTTTGGATGGTTGGAATGTGGATGCTCCAAAGGCTTCACATGGTACATAAGATAAGATCTTATGACCAATGCTCATCCTAATCCCCATAACAATCATTCAAAAATCCTAATTGCAAAAATTCCATGAAAAGAGAAATGAAAATCTAACTAACACCTGTAAAATAGAGATTAGCTAAAATAAACTATGCAAATCCCAAGCATGTATATTGGACTTAACACCCCACACATGGGTGACTAAGTCCACCTTACCTATTGGATTATGCTTAGGGGTATAAGCACCTGCATAGCAAAAGCATTTCTATTTTTATTTATTATAGCGCCCCTTAAGGACAATCCTCTGCAAAAGATAATGGTTAGACTGAGATTGCCCTACCATTCAGTTTACACACATACACCATAACATCTAGTCTAAAATATTACATCACAAAATAAAATTAAACATCAAACCATGCACCGTCCTAACCTAAAGCTAGAAGTGGTGACTTAGCCTAATGTGTGTGCTTTAGAGGTTTATGTGGTATGCTTAGCTATGGCTTTAAGTTAGAATTTTCTAAGTATGAAGGATGTTCAACTTAGAGGAGGGTTTCATTTAAGTGGTTTAATTATTTTGGGTTGATTTTTTTTTTTTTTTTGAGTGGGTTCAAGTGAATCCTATAATTAATTACTATATAAAGAGAGGGAAAGAGAAGAGAACTTCTCTTTTCTTCCCTACCTTAAGTAATTGCTAAAGTGGATTGATGTTTTAGTTTTTTTTAGTGAATGTTTTATTATGTGTTTTAATTAATCCTAAGTTTAGATGAACTCTAAACAAATATATTCAAAAGAAAGGCATTTTAAGATTAAGTAAAGTGAATTAAATTCACAAAATATACATCACTTCATTTCTTTCCCAACATGTATAATATGCATATGAATGGATCCTAAGAATATCTATACATACCAAATGGGAAAGTGTGCTACTTATACTCTACTTATAAGTTTAAGATTAAGTAAAGTAAGAATATGAGTGGTTATTATCACTATTAAATTCAAATTATTTTAAAACATATGAACCAATCATCAAAATAGAAAGTGTGCTACTTATACTCTACTTATAAGTTTGCATGTGAGTAAAATATAAGGATGTGCTTAGTGTAGGTTTTTCTTTTCCTCTCTTTTAGTATAAGTTTTGAATAGATTTAGCAAAGTGTTTGGCTCATTTGAAAAGAACCTAACACTTGCCTAATTCTAAATCCTATTCATTCCTATGCTATTACTTAAGAGGGATACCTACATTTGCACATATAAATTGCATAAACAAAATTAAATCAACTAACAAAAACTTTTGCATTCTTTCTTTTCCATTCATTTCTTTTGTACACATGCTTGTATTTAAGGAAAGTGGTATATTAGTTTAGACAAACCTAAGGTTGCGAGGCTTTAAGTATCCCTAAGTAGGTCTTATACCTTACACCTCTGGTTAACAAAGACGCCGTACTCATTTATGCCTTTAATACATTCATATGCCGGTCCCAAGTCTGGATGCAAAAAGTGGAGGGTTGCGTTAGGTAGTCATATTGTAAAATTTGTCAAAATAATCATGACATGAATCCTTTAAATCATTGTGTTATCTTGTCCCAGAAGCGGCACTATGGCTTGAATACAAAAAAATGTGATAGAGCGTTTGCATGAGGTAGTGTTAAATAAGCAGGGCTACATTATGGAAGGATGTGGGCAAAGAAGTTAGTCCATGAAACTAGAATTAGGTTTGGATCTTGAAATATAGGTACTCTTACAAATTAATGGAATTAATAGATATTATGGTTCATAGAAAGATAAATATTTTATGTGTTCAAGAAACTAAATGGGTTGGTGAAGGCCAAGGAGATTGATAGTTTAGGTTTTAAACTTTGGTATTCAGGTAAAAGTCAAACTAGAAATGGTGTAGGTGTGGTTATAGATAAAAGTTTGAAGGATAATGTTATAAGTATTAATAGATGTGGAGATAGAATTATAACTTTAAATATTATTGTTGATACTAAGATTATCAATGTTATAAGTGTCTATGCTCCTCAAGTAGGTTTGGAGGTAAGCTCAAAGAAAATTTTGGAATGAATTAGAGGATTAATACAAAAGATACCTCTTGAAGAAAAGTATTTATTGGGGAGATTTAAATGGACATGTTGGTAAAGTGGTAGAAGATTTTAAAAGTATTCATGGTGGTTATGGATTTGGGTGACTAATGAAGGTAGGTATATTAGATTTTGCCTTAGCTTATGATTTTGTAGTTGCTAATACTTTATTTAAGAAAAGAGATGAACATATTATTACTTATAAAAAAGGATCTAGTAAAACACAGATTGATTATTTTCTGATAAGAAAAATGGATCGTTTAGATTGTAAAGATTGTGAGGTCATTCCAAGTAAAATTTTAAGTACCAAACATCGACAATTAGTTTTAGATTTTAAGGTAAAAGGTTGTAAGAGAAAAAATAAACTAAATTATTATCCTAGGATTAGATGGAGATACTTAAAGAACACAAATAAAAATATTTTTAAGAGCAAGCTACAAGAAATTAGAATTTGGGATGTTCATAAAAACATTATGGGAAAAAAAATGTCAAGTGAAATTAAACAAGTTGCTAAAGATGTGCTTGAAGAATAAAAGAAAAAGCTTCTTTTAATAAGAATAGTTGGTGGTGGAGTTATGTACAAGAAAAGATAAGAAATAAAAAACATTGTTATAAAACTTGGTTTAGATGTAAAAATTCGGAGAATTGGAAAAGATATAAAGTGTAGAGATTCTAAGAAAATAATATATGATGCAAAAAATTTAGCTTTTAGTGATTTATACAATAGATTAGATACTAAAGAAGGTGAAAGATATATGTATAAGTTAGCCACCCAAAGAGATAGAATAAGTAAAGACATAGTTCAAGTGAGGGGTATTAAGGATGAAAATAATAAAGTGTTTTTCTTAGAAAAAGATATTGAAAATAGGTGGATGAGATATTTTGATAAACTTTTCAATGAAGGATCTGAAAGTACAATTGATTTAGCAACCTAATACCCTAAATAAAAATAGAGAATTTCATTTTTATCATCGTATTAGTAAATCTAAAGTTAATGAAGCTTTAAAGAAAATGAAATGTGGAAAAGCAGATGATAATATTCCAATAGATGTGTGGAAATGTTTAGAGATCAAGGAATTTCTTGGCTTACAAATCTTTTAATGTTATTTTAAAGACTAAAGATGTCATGAGTGGAGAAAGAGTTTGTAGGTTCCTATATTTAAGAATAAAGGTGATGCAAGAGTGTGCAAATTATGAGGAATTAAGCTAATGTGCCATACATTAAAATTATGGGAGAGAATAATTGAGCATAGGTTATGATGTGATAAGTTTCTCACAATCAGTTTGGTTTCATGCCAGGTAGATCTACTATGGATGCTATACATTTGTTAAGAGGTTTGATGGAGAATCATAGAGAAAGTAAGAAGGATCTACATATGATATTTATGGATTTAGAGAAAGCTTATGATTAAGTCTCAAGAGATGTTCTTTGGAGAGTTCTAGAATAGAAAGGAGCTAATATTGGTTATATTCAAGTCATTAAGGATATGTATACTAGAGTTGTTACTTGTGTCTAAACACAAGGAAGACAAAATATTTTCCTATGTCGGTTGGATTACATCAAGGATCAACATTAAGCCCTTATCTTTTTTACTTTAGTTATGGATGTTCTTACAGACATTTACAAGAAGATGTACCTTGGTGTATGCTTTTTTGATGACTTTCTTCTTGTTGATCTAGAGGGTGTCCAAAGAAACTTGAATTATGGAGGTCAACTTTGAGTCTAAAGATTTTCATTTAAGTAGATCTAAAATTGAATATATGGAGTGTAATTTTAGTTGTAGAAGTTTTAGTGATAGTGTTGTGACTTTAGGTGATCAAGTCATTAATAAGAGTGAGCGATTCAGATATTTAGGCTCTATTTTTCAAAATGATGGTGAAATAGATGGAGATGTTCTTAGTAGAATTTAAGTTGGATGGTTGAAGTGGAGGAATGCATCTGACCTATTATGTGATAGAAAAGTTCCACTTAAACTTAAGAGAAAATTTTATAAGATGGTGGTAAGACGCAATGACTTATGTGCGAAATGTTGGCCAATAAAGAGAAGCATAAGACTAAGTTAAGTATTACAGAGATGAGGATGTCAGTGGATGAGTGGCTTTACTCTTAGAGATAGAATGCAAAATGAGTATGTTGAGGAAAAAGTTGGTAGCTTGGTGGATAAGATTAGGGAGAGTCGTAGATGGTTTGGCCACATAAAGCTACCATCATGACCCATTAGGAGAGTAGATGCATTATATTTGCCTTATGTTAAGAAAGGTAAAGGTAGACCTAAAAGACTTGGTTAAGATGTATAAAAATGATCTTAGTATACTTGAATTAAGTGAGAATTTAACACATAATAGGACACAATGGAGATGAAGGATTCATGTAGCCGACCCCACCTAGTGGGATTAAGGCTTATTGTTGTTGTTGTATACATTCATATGCGCATGTGAAAATTGGATAAGAAATCCACTTTTCTACTTAATGAAAATCATGCATCACAAGCATTCAAATTTTCTTAAGTAACTTACTTAGCATGCATCATAAAGTGTGCTAAACAGTCCCATTTAGTATGTATAGATATGCTTAAGATCCATTCATATGCATGATATACATGTTGGGAAAGAAATGAAGTAATGTATGTTATGTGAATTTAGTTCATTTTACTTAATCTTAAAATGTCTTTCTTTTTGAATAGGTTTGTTTAGAGTTCATCTAAACTTAGGATTAATTAAATCATATAATAAAACATTCACCAAACAAAACTAAAACATGAATCCACTTTAGAAATTACTTAGGTTAGGGAAGGAAAGAGAAGTTATTTTCTCTTTCCTTCGCTTTATAACTTAATAATTAATTGTAGGATTCACTTGAACCTAATCAAAACATGAAATAAAATCAACCCAAAACAACTAAATCACTTAAATGAAACCCTCCTCTATGTTGAACATGCTTCACACTTAGAAAATTCTAACTTAAAGCCATAGCTAAGCATACCATACAAACCTCCAAAGCACACACATTAGCCTAAGTCATCACTTCTAGCTTTAGGTTAGGGGTGCATGGTTTGATGTTTTATTTTTTTTGTGATATATATTTTAGATTGGATGTTAGGGTGTATGCTCGTAAAATGAATGGTAGGACAATCTTAATATAACCATTATTTTCTGTAGAGGATTGTGCTTAAGGGGCTCCATCATAAATAAAAATATAAAAATACTTTCGCTTGCAGGTGCTTATACCCCTAAGCATAATCCATAGGCTAGGTGGACTTCGTCACCCATGTGTGGGGTGATAAGTCCAATATACATGCTTGGGATTTGGTGGTTTGTTTAGCTAACCTTTATTTTGTAGGTGTTAGCTAGATTTACTTTTCCTTTTCATGTAAATTTTTGCAATTAGAAATTTAGAATGATTGTTATGGGATTAGGATGAGCATTGGTCATAAGATCCTATCTTATGTACCTTGTGAAGCCTTAGATCATCCAACTTCCATCCATCCAAAAGAAAGAACCAAAGAAAAAAGAAGAAAAGAAGAAGAAGGAAGAAAAGAAGAATGAAGAAATGAAGCTTCAAGACCCCCATAATAATGAGTTCCTTGCTTAATTGTAATGTAGTTCATTTGTAATATGGGTTGAATAAGGGTAAAGCTCAGCTACCCAATTTATTTTTGGGTTTGTACGGTGGTGCACGATCACAATGACCTTTTATTCTTTTTACGATTAGCTTTATAAATTGATTGATGATTTATTTAGCTTTTGCATTAAGTCGCATGCTTTTCCTAGTTTCTTTCTTGCTTTATGTATGGCTTGGATGTGGATTAGGCTCTTTAGGAAAAATTAAATCTTTTATCCAACTTAACAACTCCAATTAAAAATAAAGAATTCATAAACTCACCTAAAGCTTAGATTTAAAATTAAGATAAAAGAGTTAGCAACCCCTTAGCTAGATGAGTATTTCTTTTATAACATTATGCACAAATGCATCTTATTTCACTCTTAATTGGAGGGCTTCCACCTTTTGCAGAAACTCGACAGAGAGTCATGGTAGAAACACACCTCCTCCCTTCTCATTGATTTTGGCCAATAACTTTATTTCTCATGCATTAGGCATATGATTCTTATTATCCTGAGTTAAAATGATTGTCTAAAATGAAAATTAAAATAAAATTTGAACTGTAGTAGATTTAGGTCATTTGAAGCATGGCCTTTACATGATCTAGTCTCTTTAGGGAGTGAGTTTAAGGACTTAGTCTCTTTCTAAAAATAACAACCCAACCATCTTACATTAAGCATATGACTTGCTTACATGTGTTTAAAATTGTATGAGGAGTTAGTTAGCAGCCACCCCTAGGTGGTTGTAAGTCCAAGCAGTTGGGTGGTTTGTCTTTTCTTGTGGAGGCAAACCAAATACCCATTTTTTCTCCTTAGATTTAGGTTGCTTTTGGCTCTCACCAAAGTTCCCTAGATTTAGGTTCTGAGGTTGCTTCTCCCCTTTATGGGCCCTAAGCATAAATCCTCACCTCTTAGGCATTTTCGTAATCTTGTGTTGTGGAATTATAAGCCCTAGCATTCTAATGAAAAATTCAACTCAAATAAACTAAATCAATTTCAAAAATATAAAGCCCAATCATAGGATAGTTTGAGATGCTCACTAGGTTTCCTAGCATCATGGGCATCACCTATTTATTCCCTTTTGGCTTAAATAATAAATCTCTCTTTGATCAATCCCATTTGATCTTCAAAAATAAACCAATAGATTGATAGTCTTTTCCTATTGAAATCTTTAGAGACAATGATCATTTGCCTTAATCAAGAGTTTTCTTAAGGAATCCCCATTCCTTAGGATGTAATTAACTATGGGACTTTGCCCCTGTAGGGAACTTAACAAACACAGTTTAAAATAAACCCTTCTTTACTTTTCCATATAAAGTAGGGGAAGAATCTCTGGTACACTTCAAAGACCCATATCCTTAGGAGTCCTTATTTTGTTGATTAGGTCCATTGTAGGGTAGCGACTTCTATCTTTTGAGATAGTACACCTCTCCTTAATGATGTACCTGATCACCTCAATAAGCACATATGCGGATCTGCATGGCATCCCAAAAAATAAATTTTTATATTCTTACCTCTCTTTCTCACCAACAGATTTTGAAAGGTGACTCTATATAAAATTTTTCACCATAGATTTTTCGGGTCGACTCTACTGGGGATGGTTCCTCTCTCCATCTTTTGTAAATGATCATTGTCTCTAAGTATCGATAGTGGGTTTGTACTTTTGTATGAACCCTAGACTATCTTTCTATCCATGACACTTAGCTTATTTCATTCTTAAGTTAGCCAACATTTTGGGTTTTAGGGACTTGTTGTTCTTAAAACCCCCAAAGATCCCTTTGGGTTCACCAATGGGTAAAAATGAAAGTCTAATAAAACAAAACATTTAAAGACTTCCCTTATCATCTTTATGATAAATAAAGGTTCATTCTAAAATAATAAAGACAAAATAAACTTTTCATAAAAATCTTGCTTTTCAAAAATACACTCTTTCAAAAATGCACATAATAAAATTTTTCATAAAATTTTTCTTAAATCACCCTCATCTAACAATTATTGTAATTGTTACATGTGGGAATCTTCAAGATAAAAATAACAATCTTTTCCAAAAGCACAAATGAATATCTTCCTTCAATTCATTTTGATGGAGATTTCATTTAAAAAAATAAAATAAACAATCATCCTTCCAAAAATTAAAATCAAAATTTCAAAAAGCACATATGAATCTCTCCATTCAATATACCTCCACTTATTGAATGGAATTTTCATTTTCAAATAAAATTAAACATTTCCAAAAACACAAATGAACATCTTCCTTCAATTCACTTTGATGAAGATTTCATTTTTCAAATAAAATGAACAATCATCTTTCTAAAAATCAAAATTAAGGTCTTTTTTTTTAAAAAAAACACATATGAACCCTTTCCATTCAACACACCTATGCTTATTGAATGGAATTTTCATTTTCAAATAAAACTAAGTTTTTCAAAAGCAAAAATGAACATCTTCCATCAATTCACTTTGATGAGGATTTCATTTTCAAAAATAAAATGAACAATCATTTTTCCAAAAAAAAATCAAAATCAAAATCAAAGTTTTCAAAAAGCACATATGAATCTTTCCATTCAATATACCCACACCTATTGAATGGAAGTTTCATTTTCAAATAAAATCAAAATTTTAAAATCACTTATGAACATCTTCATATACAAAATTTATTGAATGAAGATTTCATTCTCAAATAAAAATCATTTGGAAATCCCACTTGAACATATCCCACATATGATTAAGTTGGAATTCCTTTTTTTTAAAAAAAATAAATAATCACACATAAAACTAATTTTTTACAAATGAGATTGATTCCCATTCCTGCATACCCAAATTTGTTGAATGAGAGTCTCCTTTTCAAAATCAAAACTTAACAATCATATTTTCAACATTCAAAGACATTTTGGAACTTCATTTAGCATACCCAAATTTGCTAAGTAAAGTTTTCTAAAATACAAAATCAAAAAAAAAAAAATTCAAATATTTTTGGAATTTCACTTAACATACTCAAATCATACTCAAATTTGCTAAGTGAAGTTTCCAAATCCAAAACCAAAAGTTTTCAAACACCTTTGGAACTTCATTTAACCTACCCACATTTGTTAAGTGAAGTCTCCAAATTCAAAATCCAAAAAATTTTCCAAACACATTTTGGAACTTCATTTAGCATACTCAAATTTGCTAAGTGAAGTTTCCAAATTTTAAAAATCAAAAAAATTTCAAACATATTGGAACCTCATTTAGCATACTCAAATTTGCTAAGTGAGTTTCCAAATCAAAACCAAAAATTTTCAAACACATTTGAACTTCATTTAACATAATCAAATTTGCTAAGTGAAGTCTCCAAACCAAAATCAAAATTTTCAAACACATTTTGAACTTCATTTAGCATACTCAAATTTGCTAAGTGAAGTCTCCAAAGTCAAAACAAAAAAATTTTCAAGCACTTGAACTTTATTCTTAGCATACCAAATTTGCTAAGGAGAAGTTTCCATTTTCAAAACCAAAAAAAAAAAATTTTGAACACATCTTTGAATTTCATTTAGCATACTCAAATTTGCTAAGTGAAATTTCCATTTCAAAAACTAAGTGGACTTCATCTTAGCATACCATATTTGCTAAAGTAAAGTCTCCACTTTCAAACAAATCAACACAAAATGAAACACTTAGATTTTCTTAGCATACCAAATTTGCTAAGGATCCCTCTTTTCAAAATCAAAACATCAAAACAAATGAAACACTTAGGATTTTCAAATTTGCTAAGAATCCTATTTTCAAAATAAAATAAAACCCACTTTTCACTTAGCATACCTAAATTTGCTAAGAAATCCTATTTTCAAAAAATCAATCAAATAAAATACACTTGGGTTCTTCACTTAGCATACCTAAATTTGTTAAGTGGGAATTCCAACTTTCAAAATCAAACAACAATTCACAAAAAAGAAACAATTATTTTCAAACACCTCACTTAGCATACCCAAATTTGCTAAGTGAGTGGATTTCCAAAATCACCAAACAAAACAAAATCAATTGACCCTTACTTTAACATACCCAAATTTGTTAAAGGGAAGCATCCTCAAATCAAAAATCCAAATTCAAACAAACATGAACCTATGGAAGCATCCTTATCAAATATTTTGAATCCATATTTCAACATACCTAAATTTGTTGAAGTTGGATTCATATTCAAAATTCCTCTTTCAATAAATCTTCTTGAATCCATTTGAACCCCACTTAACACTTCTAAGTTGTTGGATGTGGGTTCAAATTTTCAAATCAAATTCAAAATCTATAAAGATAGAATTCTGATACAAACTCATTTCTCATTGCTGATTCTTACAATCAGTGCAGTAGTAGTTTAGTTTCAGTCTCTTATAGTTGTTGAAATAGCCATTCACGTAAACCTTTCCTCATGCATGGCTTTGCCAAGACTTCCCAATCCACCACTTTGGTTACCCAGGGATTACTGTGAGGGCTCTCCCCTCACTATAGTTAGGACCATGGTGACGGGCGGTCATCGCCATCGATTGACTTACCCGACTGATGTCTCCTAAGAGGAAAGTGGGGCACCACGTGCTTCAGCTTGTAGCGTAGCATGCCAGCATCACCCCGATTGCATTATGCCCTAGGGTTTCTCATGTTGCCCCAGTGAGGGCTAGCACCATCTCATCTGTACCCTCTAAGGGTAAGGTTCGCCTGGTCTCAGGGTTTGCCTCCCCTACATTTGAGTATGGGTCTAGCTCACACTCCTCCCATCCTACCCGTACACAATGTTGGAACAAAAATTGCATAATCAAGTAGTATCACACCAGGATTGCAAAGGAGATGGAGGTAGCAGCTCGCTTAGACATTGAGGAGTTCCCTATTATTACTTCACCAATGGTTACAAAACTAGTTCCATCCTCTCTGGGTCGATAGAGAGATGGAAGATCCTCTCATCACCTCCCAGGCATTATCCGCTAGCCAGAGGGAGGTCGCATCTCCAATCTATCTTACGCCAGTATGAGCATACTGCTCAAAGTTTGATCTCGATCTCCAATCAATCATTCCCCAGGTGGGGAAAGCATTTTGGGAGAGGGCCCGAGAGGCCCATACAACACATATTACCAGCAGGGAGAGGTGGAGGTTCAACCTTCAGTCGGCAGCATCCGCACTTATTGATTTTTCCGCTTGGCGCGCTACCCGCGCCAACCATACTAACAACATCCTTCTTATTGGGACTAGTCACCATAGGAGGATAGCTCCTGTGCAAAGAGAGTCAATGGTGTCTCCACCCTACCTCTCTACCACTCGTCTGCCATCACCAGTCCAAGTCACAACATCTCTAGTACCAGCAATGGCCATGAAGGCCATATCTGGGGAGAAATGCATCCAGTTGGTGATCCAACTATGGCCAAGGGATGCTACCCCTTCTACACCGCCAATAATGGTAGGGCCGAGCTCTCTTGCTCAACCTTCGCCCTACAGGATGAGTCACCCCAAGCATCATGGTCATCTTCACCAACTCACCAGCAGATATGGAGATGGTGATAGTCATTTTAGATATTCTAGATGATAGTCCAACTGCACTAGTGATAGTGGAACATCCCAGGATTGTCACCCCTCTTATACCTGTTGGCAGTTAGGATTGTCTCTCATCTAGTGAGTACAGTCCACATAGGATTAATTCTCCAGTGGCAGGCGAGGTTTGGTGCCTCTCATTACACGATAGTGATCACATCACCAAGATATTTGTACCGCATTATTGATCGTTTCTTAGATGAGATAGTGGCATTATTTCATGAAAGAAGAAGGAGATCTTGGGGTATGATTTATCATGAGGAGAGAGTCACTCAATCCCAATGAAGATGACTTATTGGGAGACTCAGGCAGAGTCTGTATGGTTGAGACTATAGGATCTCTTCTCAAGGAACAACAAGCCATGGAAGGTGATGAGGTTGATCAGGAAGACACCACAACCCCAACACCTCACATCGCTTGAGGCGATGATAGATAGAAAGGATGTCACGATAGATGTACGAGCAGCAATTTCAAGTTTCGTAAACAAGCCAGTCCATCCTACTATAGTACATCAGTCACTGAGTTAGTGCATGTCTTGGACCACCAAGACTCTACCGTTGAGCAAGTAGTAGCATGTATAGGAAGGTAGTGGAAAGTACCTCCATATAAGAAAAGATATAAAATCCATGGTTGAGCAAGAGTGAAGGAAGCTTTGGCTCAAGCCTGGGTGGATCATCTTCCCAAAGGGTAGACCCTACCCGAGGAATTGATGCTATCCAATATCCCAAGGGTTTCATGCCTTCCTTCAAAAGCTTTGATGGCGTGGAAACCCAAGGCATCATACAAAGACACTCACGCTTGTTGCAACGCAGTGGCAACAACGCTTTACTATTACTAGTAGTAAGGATTTCATGGTATGAATTGCCCAATGGTTCAGTAAAGATATTTGCTGAGTTAGTCAACTCTTCATCAAGAGATTTACTAGAGCTCAACAAAGGGTCACTGTAGGTGATCTCGTTGTAGCACAACAGCACCCTGGTAAATCACTTGTTGATTATATTCTCTGATTATGTAACTTGAGTATAAAGTGTGAACCACAACTGTCTGAACAGCATGCCATTGAGATTCTCTTGAAGAATATCCATGGCCTGGTCTCCTTCATGCTTAAGGGCTTCACTATGAAGACATTTGAGAAGCTAATTAACAAGACAGATAGTCTACAAGGAGAGGCCAAACAGTTGCATTTTCAAGACCAATTGCCTAAGCAGAAGCCATAGAAGGTTTATGAGAAGAAGCCGTGAGCAAGAAGTGTTAAGTGGAAGAAACCAACTAGAGATCACCCAAGAGACCATGACCTTAGTTTCCTCCACCTTTCCACCACTGAGGCAGCCTACCGGCCACGTAGCCTCCATGGCGATAGCCACCTCTCTCGCCACACCACCACTAGCAACATCATGCATATCCGCCACCAGGTAGCCATGGTCCACCTACTCTTTTAGATAAGTTAAACAAACCTTATTCTTTAAGAGGGAGGTAATCAAGATCTTTAAGAATTTCTTAAAGAAAGATTTTAGCTACCCGAGCCTAAGAGACCGGAGGAAGTAGGCAAAAGTCATGATCCAAACTTTTGCCCTACCATGCTAGGCCATTTTGGAGGATTGCTTCACATTCGACCGGCTTGAACATTTTCAAGATCTGTATAGTTATCCCAAAGGAATACCTTGTGGAACAACCAGCCCATTAGGGTAATCCTTGGGGATACATGTGATCCTACCAAAAAACTAAAGAAGGTTGGGATATTTCTTTATCCAAAACCTCTAAGAAGATAGTCAAGATCAAGAAGCTTTCCTTGCATGTGTTTGAGTCAAACCTCCAACACCAAGGAAGGTTTGCAAGTTGCCGCTAACTCTAAGAAAGGGGAGCAGCAAAGCAAAGAAGCATGTGTTGGGATAGCCCTTTAGCACCTCCACCTGCCCAGCCTCCAGACTGTACTTCCTTCCACTGCAGCCTTCCACTTCAGCTAGCTTTTCTATTTCTTCTACTAGTAGAACTCTTATATCAACATATAAGGGCATCAAATCCTTTACCCCACTCACTTTACTTGATTTCTACTTTGTACCTCCAAATAATTCCAAGAAATTGAAGAATATAGTTTGAATTACATCTGTGTCACTTTGATGGGTTATCTTCTATATTCCTAACGATAACTCTTCAAGTTAAATTAACTATAATAATTTCGATCTTACTCTTTCTAATTCAGAGTTGAACTTTCCAACTCTGAACACTATGAGTTCACCTCTTGAGATAGACTTGGAATCATTCGATTCTAAGGGTCCCACAAGAGATCACCGAAGTCAACCTCCGTAGTGGCAAGGTTCTACCTCCTGGGCACCTCAAGATAGAGGAAACAAGTCATTGGTATGAAGATCGAGAAGCCCTTCCACAAGATGCTCCACCCTTGGATATGCTTGTGGAGGACCAGGTGGACTACAACGTCCATTCTCATCTAAGAAAGTTTCCATTTAAGCTAAGCATATATGATGCCCTTGTCTTATTCAAAAAGATGAGAGAATCACTAATCAAGGCTCTCCTTGATCCTAAGATATGCTTAGCTCAACTGACTGCTATAGGTGAGGAAGCACATTATTCAAAAGAAGCTCAAGGGATCACCTTCACAGATGAAGACCTTCTGCTAGCAGACTTGGAGCACAACCGTCCCCTCTACATCACAGCCGACATGGATAGGTTCAGACTCACTACAGTTCTTGTGGATCCAGGTGCATCGGTGAATATTATGAGTCTAAAGACCCTTTTCTACTCTTCAAGGAGATCAGATGATGCTGAGAGGATTCAATGAACAAGGTAAGCGGGCTTTAGGTTCCATAGTGTTACCTTTGGAGATAGGTGGTTGGAAGAGTGAAGCCAAGTTCTACATCATTGATTTGAATACTTCATTCACTGCTTTGTTTGGTAGGCCTTGGATACATCAGTACAAGATCATTCCATCCTCCCTCTATCAGTGTATCAAGTCTAGAAAAGATGGAATTGAATATCGTGTCAACAGTGATGAAAAGCCATTTTTAGTTAGAGAAGTTGAGATTTATGAGGATGCGACCTACTATCTCCCTTAACACACCCTTTTTTGTGAACTTGGACAAAATTCAAATGTAAAATAAAAAAAGAAAATCAAGAAAAGAAAAAGAAAAGAAAAATGAAAATCCAAGTCCACAAGAAAGGGGAAATGAGAAAGAAATAGAGCCACATCTTACTTTCCACCCACATTCCATTCCATCATATGGACGTGTGGGTAGAATGACTCAACTTCCACCAAGAAAAGGCAGAGATAGAAATAGAGGCAGTTCTAGAGGTGGAAGACCCCCTAGTTGGCCATCAACAGAGGTTGGCCCATGAGTACCCTACTATTCACATAGACTTGGAATCCAGCAAAGGATGAGTCTAATGTGATTAGTATACCAACCCTCTCGTTCCATTGGAGGTGACTTTGTTCCATAGAGATGAAGACCGTGCCTCCAAGCAAAGCAAAATATTCAAATCTAATTTATGTAAAACTATTAGGCAGCAGTTGGGAACCTTAGCTCTAACCTCACTTACATCTCAGAAAGTTGAAGGTTTCGTAGTTAAGGAAGTTCCTAATCTTTCAGTGACATGAAGCAGAATAGGTTCTTTTGGGATCATCACCCTCAAGTCCTGAAGTGGATATAGAACTTGAGGAGGATACTTTTAAAAAATAAAAGTAATTACCACTTTATTTTTACTCCCCTTGTGTTCAAAATCTTATACAGAAAGGTTTAGTTTCCCATACGTGGTCCAGGAACAGGTCAGAGTACTTTCAAAAACTATGGAACAATATAGGTAAAGAAGAACAATTAAGAGCAAGACAAGGATTCAACACAGTAGGTCTAGTCGATGATGACGATTACTTCTTGGTTGTTACCAACCATTTGGAGTCTGATAGGTTCTTCTCACACAACCCCAACTCTTATGAGAATGTATGTCTAGTAACCTTAAATGATCAAAATGATCTTCAAATCAAGGATGCACCTCTAGAATTTGAATAAGAAATCCATTTAACAATAGACAAGCTCAAAGAAATCAACCTCGGGATAGAAGAAAATCCACTCCTAATGTACATCAGTTCATTACTAAATGAAGAAGAAACTAATGACTTAGTAAAGCTATTAACTGAGTTTAAAGACTGCTTCACATGGAGTTATAAAGAAATGCCCAAATTATCTTCTGACATAGCAGTCCACAAGCTAGCAATAGACCTTAACATTACCTCTATTAAGCAAGCTCCTAGACACATGCGATTAGAAATTGAACAACAGGTCATTTTTGAAGTCAAAAAAATGATCGATGTTGGTTTCATCAGGGAGGAAAAATATCCTACCTGGTTAGCTTGTCATCCCATTTAAGAAGAAGAATGGCCAAATTTGGTTTTCATTTTAGGGACTTAAATAAGGCATGTCCTAAAGATGAGTTTTCTTCCTATACCAAAATTAATGGTGGATATGCCTCATCTCATGCAATTCTTTCATGGATGGGTCATCTGCTATAACCAAATCAAGATGTCTCAAGATGAAAGAAACACTTTTCAACCCAATCGAATCTTATTATAGGGTCATGCCTTTCAACCTTAAAATATTGGGTGCATACCAATGGGCATGACTCGATCTTCAATGAACTCATCCATCATGTTGAGTGTTATGTTGATGATCTAGTAGTTAAAAGAAAAGAAAAGGAAGACCACCTCTTTGACTTGAGAGTAGTTTTCAAACGATTAAGATAATATAACCTAAAAATGAATCAAGTGCATTCGAAAGCTTGGAAAATTCTTAGGTTTGTTGTTCAATAACGGGAATAGAAATAGACCTTGAAAAGATTAAAGCTATCTTAGAAATGCCACCTCCTAAGAGTTTAACTCAACTCAAATCCTTTCAAGGATGGCTGACGTATCTAAGATGCTTTATCTTAAACCTATTGGGGAAATGCAATCCATTCTTAGCACTTGTCAAACAGGATGCTAAGTTCAAGTGGGATGATAAGTATCACCATGCATTCAAAGATATCAAGTAGTACTGGAAGTCGCCACCTCATTCTCTATCTGCAAGTCACTCATCCTTTACACTACTGCATTGGATGCTCACTCCACACTCTGTTGGCCCAAGCCAATGATGAAGGAAAGGAGAGCGCTCTCTACTATCTCAGCCGTTGTCTGATCCCTGCTGAAGCAAACTACCCACCTATTGAGAAACATTGCCTAGCTTTGATCTTTGCCTCCCAAAAGCTACAACATTATATGCTTTCTCATTAGGTGAACTTGATCTCCAAGATGAATCCACTGCAGTATCTCATGACACGGCCAACTCTTTCCAAATGTTTGATGCGCTGGTCCATGATACTTTTGCAGTTTGATATCACTTTCATACCCCTCCATGTGGTAAAAGGACAGGCACTAGCAGATTTATTAGTAGCACACCCACTTCCTGCTGATTCTCTGCTTAGTGATGATCTCCTAGATGAATAAATCATGAACTTAAGGGAGGCCAACAACTACCGATGGGAGATGTATTTTGATGGTGCCACTTCTTTTCTTAAAGGTGAAGCACCACAATTTATTCTCATAGATAAGGCAGGGGTAGGAATAGTTCTACTAACTCCAGACTGCAATGTGATGAGATTCTCATACTCTCTTTCCAACCCCTGCACCAACAATGAAGTCGAGTATGAGGCTTTGATTTCCGATCTAGAGTTAGTCCATCATCGTCAAAGCATCAATATCACGGGATTCTCGCTTGGTTATCAACCAGATTGTTGGGTTCTACAAGATTCTCAAACCCAAGCTCATCATTACCATGAGTATACCACGAAGTTGTTGCATTCTCAAAGTCATCATCTACAAGGTTCCCCAGTAGAGAACAGTATTCTTTGGCCAAACTTTCCAAAGAAAAGTCCGAAGATGAGTCCATTTCAATAAGGATCCAAAATAGACAAGCCCTTTCCCTTATTGATGTTGAACTCATCGAGAGACTTTTTCTTGAAGGGGAGGTTTCCATTGCCAAAATGGATGAGGAGCCAGATTGGAGGCAACCATTCATAGACTATTTGAACAATGGCAAACTACCTCAAAAAAAATCACAAGCCCATCAGATGAAACAGAGAGCTCTCTCCTACGCTCTCGTTGATGGCACCCTATACCGCCAATCCTTTGACCAAATGTGGTTACACTATTTGGACAAACATGAAGCCCATGGAATTATAATCGAGGTACATGCATGTCTATGCGAAGCTCATCAGTCTAGTCCGAAGATGAAGACAAAGATCAAGAAACTAAGATACTACCTTGATGACTCATCATGGATGTAGCTAGAAGATGCCATTGTCGTGTACATAGTGTGGTCCTCCACCAATCACCCAACATTCTACACCCTAATCCTCCATTTGAGTGTTGGAGACATTGTGGGTCATTGATCCTCCTTATTCCAAGGGTCACCGTCTTTTAGTTGCCACCGACACTACTTTTCTAAGTGGGCAAAAGCCATCCCACTCGAGAGGTCATAGCTCAAAGATGTGCTTCATTTTTTTAGAACCATATCATATAGGTTCAAAGGATGAATTATATATGATAATGGTACGATTCAAAAGCACAAAGATCAATAACTTGTGAAGACAGATAGATGAGATACTCCACCATACTACCCTAATTTAGAGAAGCATTCAACAAAACTCATCCATATTATAAAGAAAACTCTGATGACAATAAACTATGTGATGATTGTGCTTATGCCTATCGCTACATACCTGACTGCCTATTACATTTTCCTTAGTATGGATCGATTCTACCTTTAGAAGTTTAGCTCCCATCACTAAGGATAGCATTAGGTAACAAGATCACTTTAGAATAAAATACAAAGTTGCGGTTAGAAGATCTTGAAGGTTTGGAGGAGAGTCACCTATGGGCGTGCCAAAACCTCAAGTTATACAAAGACAAAATGATGCAAGCTCACAACAAGTTGGTCCGACCTAAGTCTTTCCAAGTAGGAGAACTTGTATTAGTCCTAAGAAGACCAATTGTTGTCCGCCAAAAGATGGGAGGCAAGTTTAAACCCACTTGGGAAGGCAAAGGCCTACAAGGAGGATCTTATCGCTTATTAATTGTAAGGGGAACAATGCTTGTAATTAATGGGCTCTATCTAAAGAAATATTACCCATGAAATAAATCATGTTTGAAAACAATCATTAATAAAAAAGAACAAAAATCATTCCATTCATCAAATCTTCTTCTTCAAGCATTACTTGAAATCCCATGACATTGTGGGTAAGTGTAAGAGTCCCCCAGTGGCATCCTATCCCTCTTTCACATCACAAACATAACCTCCCGACACTATTAGAATAGGTGTGAAAGAACACAAGAGGCATCCTATTTTAATTAGCATAACTAAGTTAGGTGTAAGAGTCAGAAAGATCCTTTCTGGGGAACTGAGCCATAAAGACTATCCCATCAAACTACCCAGTGTGTTTAAGGTAGGTGTGAGAGAACCCAAGAGGCTTACTATTCTTGTTAACACATGCACAAAATTAAATAAACACAAATCTTTTATCCCAGGCTACTTTTGATGTGGGAGCAAGCCCCTTGTGGCACTCACTTAGCTCCATCTTTCTACAAACTATCTAAGTAGTATGTCACCCCAAATCATTTGTTAGAAGATGTGAGTCCCCCTTCTTCCTTCAACTGATATTGCAAACCAACGATTTGTTAAAATGGTCATTTTACTTCAATCAAGCTACCCCATGTTGACTTTCTTAAGAAGATGTGAGTCATACTTTCTTCTTGAACCAGCCATCATGCACTAAGTTGAGTATATTTTAGGTTTAGGTAAAGTCCCAGATCTTTCCTCTTGACTACAACATAAAGTCCTGCTGGTATTCACAAGATCACCCTAGGTTGGATGACACAATAAGAGACTATCCCAACAATCAATTCCGCCATGGATGTGAGTCCAGCTTTAGTTCTTGCAAAACCAGCACCATTGTTTATTTTATGTCACACACTCACCCTGAGTATACCACTCGTGTTGACCTACAACTATGTCATTTAAAATTAAATAAATGACATAGAGTTAAATGCCCTAATCACGATCAAATTATTAGATTTGAAAATTCGCATAATGCATCAAAAAACATTAAAATAATTAAATAGGAAAATATCAATCAATTAATGATCGATCCAAATAATTAAAATTAATTTTAATGAAATTATGATATTAAAGTCGAAGCTCGAGATGTCTAAACGACCTCCATTCAAAATTGATCGCACCGCCGCCGCCAAAACATCACCTATCAAACGACGCCTCAGATCCATTCGCAAAAGTGCGCGAGTCGAATCAATTAATGCGTCGCACAAATTTAAACCACTTTTATCTACGCCGCCGACGTTGTCCAACAGCCCGATAAAATTGACGCGCCGCTATGCTCGCACAACCAAACAACTAAGATTGACATATTTAGTATAAATTAATATCACATAAAATATAAATTATGATTAAAGGACTAATAATTTAACTTTAAACCACTTAATTCTAATAATCCGCCGCTTCCTTCAAAATGGACCGTCCCTTAAAGGCTAAACGAGTTGACTTCATTTCACGATCCTTACTCATTCTTCCCCCGCTCTACTCTCACAGATTCCCTCTCTCGATTCTCACGGCTCTCTTGAAACTCCGATTCTCCTCTCCCTCTTGTGCTTCTCCGAACCCACTCTCTTTTCTCCTCTCACTGAAGCTCCCTATTCCTATTTCCTCTCTCTGGTACCAACCCCTTCAGGACTGATCCTAGCCTTTCTTCCTCCTTCCACCTGTAGAAAGCAAACTAAGGAAACTCCTCTTCCCCTCTTCCTCCTTCTTGTCGAAGTGAACCAAAAGACACCTGTTTTCTTCTGATTAGCCTCTGCGGAAGGGCAATGAAACTCTTTCCCTTTGATCTTCATGCTTGAATGACTTCTTAATGGGCAAGTATTCTATTGCTCTTGTTATGCCATGAGTATGAGTAAATCCATACTGTTTCAAGTTATACATGCTACTTTTTTTTTTTGGTTTAACTCACATGAATAGAGTTCTAATGAGGTATTTACTTGATAAGATAGAAATTCATTAGCTTTCATAAGACGTTGGCTTATTTTATCTATGTTATTGGAAGGAGAATGATTAGAAATTTTGTTCCAGTTTTCTCATTTGTTTTCCTTTATTCGATACTCCACATAAGGAGCCTGTTTCATCATTGCTTTGTTCTAGTTTCAATGTATGATGCAATTGCTTCCAGAGAGTATATATGAACTTATTCAATAGTGAGAAGGATAATTGTTTCATTTCATATTTGAGGTTGGAATCATAAGATACATTGTTCTATGCCTTTTCTTGCTCTGAATTATGGGAGTAAATAATGAAACCTAGTTTCATTAGCTTACATGACTTCATCTTTGAAAGCTCACTTGGTCATTAATATTATGTGATGTATGTTTCTTTCTCTTGATTTGAGGAAGAATGAAAGAAAGCAAGTTTATTTTGACTAAGTTTGATTTATATTGATTTCCTCATTGCATCTTTTATCTTGTACATGTGAAAAGGTTGAATTTGAAGATATATGAAATGCAAAGTTTTCTTTATGATTATCTTTCATTAAAAGATGAAATATATGCATATCTCTTTCACCTTTAATTGCTATGTTACTTGTGGGCTTTAAGATATGTCCTCTTTATATTCAAAATGAGAAGAATGGAAGTGTGTTTACATGTGATTAAAAGCTTATGTTACTTGCTATTTGAATATTCAATGCAAAATTCGTGCAAAATAGTGATGAAAATGGTGCTAGACATGCTATGTCTTGTTTAAGTATATAAAATATATACATATGTAAACTAAGTTTCTAAATATACTTTGATAAGTACCTCTCATGTTCCAACGCGGTGGAAATATATTGCTCACGCTGTTCCAACGCTGGAAATATGCTTATAAGTATCGCTCACATTGTTCCAACGCGGCGGGAAACTATGATGGCAACCCCACGCTTGTTCCAACGCCGCGAAATATGTTTGCTATAAGTACCGCTCACATTGTCAAAAAAACTTGTGATTATTCTGCTCATTGTTCCAACTGAAATGCTTGCTATAAGTACCGCTACATGTTCCAAAGTAAACTTCATATACCTATTCACGCACCCAACGCTGCAGGAAATATGTTTGTTATGGCAGTCACATTGTTCCAACGCCAAACTTCATTATATACTGCTCACATTGTTCAACGCGTGGAAATAGTATGGCAGTCACATTGTTCCAACGCGGCGGGGAAATAGATAGAATTCTGTCACGCTTGTTCCAACAAAAATGAGGATAAGTACTTGTCACATTGTTCCAACGCGGGCAAGAAAAAAATGCTTATGTTATGCTAACCCATGCACGTTCTTGGCATGGTGGTAAAATTTTGGTGAGGTGTCTCACGACACCTACCATAACGCCTTTCTATGCGGGGAAGGCTAGTCTCCCAAGCAGCCCATGGGATGACGGGAGGTCGCCAAAATTTTCAATAAAAAAAGGAGTTGAAATGTGTCATATATAAATGTTTATAATTTTAATTTCATACATGTGAATGCAAATTTATGCTTATTATATACCGCTCACATTGTTCCAATGTGGGAAACCCGTGATAAGTACTGTTCTCATGTTCCAATGGGCGAGAAATCTGTTATAAGTACTGCTCATTGTTCCAACGCGCGTGGAAATATGTTAGATAAGTTTTTGCTCACATTGTTCCAACGTGGCAAGGAAATGTCATTGTGTAACCCATGCACGCCTTTCGCAGCCTTTCTTGGTGGTGGGAAAAGGATCTCCGACCCATAGCCTTTCTTGGCGTGGTGGGATGTCTCCGGATAGGATGGATCTTGGGAGGCTGAAAATTTGATAAATAAAATATGAAATGTCTAGTATTTGAAGAAGGATACATGCATATGATTATTCATGCTATTCATCATATATATGACAATTACATATGCTTATGTAGCTTAGTTCTTACGAATCTTCATATGACAATTACTTCATTTAAAGTTCAAATTCATTTTACCAGTGGTGATTATGTATGAATGGGTAAGAAATGAAAATGTGACACTCAATGCATGGAAAGATACAAGTGCATGTCATATATCATTTAGAAACAAAGAACATATCTATCCATTTTTGGTCTTCCTGTTAAAAAACCTAAAATCTGCTTTATTGTAAATCTTGAAGTTAATTATATAAATGGTAAAGATAAATATCTATGATCATGACAATGCATTCTTTTGCAGTTCAAGATCTCGAAGAAAATCTCAAATTCGATCCTCTGTACAATCTAGAGTTGGAGGTTTAGAATGATTGATCTTGAAATAATTATCTAGATCATCCTCAAAAATAAGAGTTCATTCATCCATCTTGGTCTTTATAAATTAACAAAACTCAAAAAAATCAAAAATTGAACATATTTCAACTTGACATTTTAATGTCCATACAACATTTTAAAAAACAATATACTTTCATGTAGTTGAAATGTTCAAATTAACATATTGTAAGTAAGATAAATACAAAAAAAACAGATCTACATCTTCTTTGGTCGTTTGTTAACAAAACTTAAAAATCCCATATCAATGCTTGCATTTACAATCAAGTCAAATATAAAAAGCAGCTACATAATCGGTTTGGTCTTGGTGTTAACAAAACCAAAATGCCATAAAATTTAAACTTGCAAATCTGCTACATTTCAACTAGACATTGTAATACAACATTTTAAAAAAAACAGATACTGTATGTATGTTGAAATGTTCAAATAATAGACAATCAAGTATAAAACAAAAGAACATCGGTTTGGTCTTGGGTAGGGTTCCCTCAAAATCAAATTTGACATACTCACGACATTAATGTCCATACAATTAAAGAATAGATCATGTTGGGTAAAATCTTAAGTCAAATACAAAAGACAGATGCTATAATCCCGGTTTGGTCTTGGTAGTTGTTAACAAAACTCAAAAATCAAAATTTGACATCGAAACTTCAACATTAGACATCTTAATGTCCATGCAATTTTCAAAGAACAGATATCCGTATGCATGTTGGAGTAATACTAAGTCAAATACAAAGAGCAGATGCTATAATCGGTTTGGTCTTGGACCGTTTAACAAAACCTAAAATTTGATATTATAATTTCAAATTAATAATATCGAGAAGCTAATTACGTCATATAATATAGATATGAATCAACTCAGCTTCTAAAATTCAAATCTCAGAAGAAAAGTCCCAAACCCGATCCTATGTTCAAAGCTAGAGTGGACAAGGTTTTGAAGGATTATACTTCTTGAGATAATGAATTTAGACGATCCTCTGTAGAAAACTGGACAGAGTAGACAAGGTCTATCAATATTAACATGATCGAGAAGGGTAATTATAATTAAAATTTCAATGATAAATGATCATATATTCAAATCTAAAATCAATCATAAAATGATCAAAATTCAAAGAAAATAACAAAAAAAAAAAAGAAATAAAAAAAATGAAATTAATTATTTAAATTAAAACTAAAAAAATAAAATAAATCCACCCCTCCGCAATTGTTTGTCTTCGGGTGACAAATTAAGAAAACTTTTGCTCACAAAGAGCCAATGTCAAATTAAATACATAACTACCTTCACACTCAAATATTCCTAAAGCCCGTAAGGACGTGGCCCGTGTCCTCTGTCCGCGTGGTTTTCTGATACCACATAAATGGCGGTTTCTGACTGAGCCCTCGGTGGTTCCGCGATATGGCACCACTAAATTACGGTCTGGCCGCAATTATGTTCCCCAACGGCTTTGCTCTTTGAGCTGTGAAATGTAGAATGTATTTGGTTGGGCAGAAAACCTATGTTAGCTAAGGTTGACTTATATTTGTCCTCTTAGACAAACTCTACCCCAAGTCTACAAGGACACCTTGGACGACGTAACCCATGTGTTGCTGACAAGGATCCTTCGGTCAGGTTGGGTCGACTACCTCCTCGACTAAGAGCGGACGGATACGGCGATGATGGAACCATGGGATCTTGATCGGCGTCATCGTTCCCCCACAAAAGTTTTAAGTTAAAATAATAAATTTCATAAGTTCTAAACTCCACTCTGATTATATACTGTTCTTTAACGATTCATTGTAGTCCAGTGTCTCTCTCTCGGTGTGGGAGTATTAACTATAGGGGCTTGCGTCTATAGGAAACCTGAAACCAGATATAAAAAGTTCTCACCAAATGAGAACGAAATCTCTGGGTAGTGTCTTATCTACTATTCATCTGCCTTCTGAAATTATCACCGACACTTAAACAACTCTTTCTTTTTTTAAAGATGTCGGTGGCGAATTTTCGGATCCCACAGATTTCTGGCGACTCCGCTGGGGACAGGTTTCTCTTTCCATCTTTGGCTAGTCAAATCTAAGTTATAATTGCAGTGGAGTATAAAAAAAATGAAATGAAAATGAAATGAGAAATGATAAGTTAAACTTGACAACTTAAAGTTTCTAAATAAAGTCTTAAGTCATTTGAGATTTTATTTAGTGCATGTGTTTAGTATGTTTTATCTTATCATACCATATTTTGGAAGTAAGGTGATAGTGCTTATTTTAATTGCTAATTTTACCTTTAAACTCGAATGGCATTCTGACAATTTATCCTTTGTTACTCTCGGCGATTGGCGCCAACATCCGCTGTCATCAATCTTTGGAAGCATCGCTACCATCCGGTTTGGTAGCGTGGATTTCCACCATCTTGAGAAACAAGTTGCTGCCTCAACTTGGCAAACTTCGTCTGCGCCATGTGCAACAATCTCTAAAAGGCCGTAAAGTGTGACCCCTACTTCTGTAGGTCACTTCAAAAAATCAGTCTTTGAGAGGCTCGACCCCTTGGAGACATCAATCATGAAGAGGGTTGTTACTGGGCCGACGGTCTCTTTTGTCCCTCAGAATAATGCAATCCTTGAGCCATTCAGGAGGCATGATCTTTGCTTCTTCATGGAAGCAAGCGGAGGCAAGAAGAAAAGAAATCTTGAGTGCATGCTCAACACTTATCACCGTGCGATGTGCACAACCAACGTGGAACCAGCGGTGAGTGTTCCATAATCGGTTTGATAACCTTAAGTGGGTTAAAGCGGAGCGGCTCTAGGTCATGTCCTTGGACCCCCCCGACATCGAGGTTCCAGCTCCTCGAGGAAACTAAACTCTGCCGCAGTGCATCGGGTTCTCAAGTAGCCAAGGAGAGGGGTGATGAAAAGAAAATACCAAGGTCTGTTATCAAGGATGCTGGGGCCTCCTCAAGGAGACCTCATCCCGTAACTCAAATGCCGGGGCGACGACCATGCGGTGAACATCGGTGTGACACTTGGACCCGTGTCCAGAATCCCGAAAGGTCCCGTGGAAAGGTAAGCAGTGGAGGCCTAGGCCTCAAAGAAAATCTTTTAGAAGGCATGGCGTGACATCGGTGTGAATTCCAGATCCAACTCAAATCTATCGTGATGGGAGCCTAAAGAGGCCCCAATGATAAAGAATGTGGTAGACACCTTGGAGAATCCTCCGGGGATCATCAATCAACTCATCCCATCAAGAGGAGGTTAACTTGATCAAGCCCTCTGAAGAAATTTGATTCCACACTTGGAATCGGAGTCAGGAGAGCCGATCAAATTGTCCAAGGATGAAGAAGAAGAGGAGGCAACAACTGTTGAAGTAGTGTATATGGTGCAACATGGTGAGCCATGTGTATATGCCATATCTCGTGTCACAATATACCTCCCCTCAAGAAGAACAACAAAATGTTCAAATAGAGGAAGCATCCTCTGAGTCTTCAGGAGAGGAACAACAAGAAGAAGAAGAAGAAAGGAAGAAAATCCCACCTTCGATACTACCACTTTGGCGGAGAGAATTCACGGATGAAAGCCAAAGATAAAGAAATATCAGTTGAATATGAAAATGAGCGAATGATGATGCGATGAGTGATGATGCGCTGAGAGAAATATTGCGGCAGTCCAACACTCCCCAAATAATCATCAAGCCTCCAATGAACAATCCTCCAATAAATTTGATCTCACATGCTTCAAGGGTCCAAATTGAGCACGGCGAGGATTGAAATAAATGAGTCACAACGCTTCTCGAATATACAAACTATATCAAGCGTGGTCTCAACTTGATATTATCTTGAATGAGAAGATCAAAACTTTATATATAGTGGCGGCGAGAAAAATTGGTGAGCAAAGGTCGCCCATATCCCGTGGAGTATGATCAAATTCCATATCCAAAGGGATATTCAATGCCAAAGTTCAATCTATTCGACGGGAATGGTAATCCCAAGCAACATCTAGCCCAATTCAAAGCATCCTGCGGTAACACAGGGGGTAATGATGCATTATTATTCCGCGCCTTAAATTCGTAGTTTAACTGACGCTTTGAATGGTATCGAGTTCAAATGACTCGATCAAAACTTTTGCCGAACTTGAAAATATGTTCGTTAAAAGGTTCGCTAGCGCAATCAAAAGACAACGATTGCTGACCTCGTCCTTGAGAAGAGGAAGAAAGACGAGTCAATTCGATATATTACGCGTTGGCGAAATATGAGTATGAAATGTGAACAACAATTAGAAGAAGAGCATTATCGATGGGCAACATCGATGATAAGACGACGTCTTATCTTTGCATGGTTTCAATTACCACATTTCAAGAGCTACTTGATAGGGTGGCTAAATTTGAAAAATTAAATTTATCACGCTCGATTAACCAAGATAAATCTAAAAGAGCAAAAGCTCAGACCAAAGAAAGGTGAAACATTTTCACCTCATCTGAAGGATCTGAAAGCGGTTAGTCTATATAGCGTGACAAAGAAAGGCTACATCTATCAAGAAAAAAAGGTCGTTGATCACGCTCCACAAAAGCTCATACTTGGAGGTAATGATGATGTACTCGAGGGTCAATGAAGGCGGCAAAAACAAAGAACAAATGACTGATAATGGCGACCCTAAAAGAAAATGAACAAAGAGTATTCTTTTAAGAGGGAAAGTGTGGCCAAATTGTTTAAACATGCACTCAAAGTCTCCAACTACGAGTGTAAAAGACCAAGAGGGCAGACAAGATAATCTAACTATCCATATCAGTGCTCGGCCATCCTGTTGAAGATTGCTACATATTCAAAGATTGGCTAGAGCGAAAATATAGAAACGGTGAATTCACATTATCGGACAGTGTATTGGTGCGTCCGAAGAAAGAATCCACCAAAGTAATCACCTCATCTCCAGTACTATCAAGCAATGATAAAGGCAAAGAGAAGCTGGTCGATGATGAAGGATGGCAGTCTCTAAAAAAGGCGTAAAATGTTGAAGCAATTGGAAGGCGTTCGGTATTGGAAATCACCACTTGAGCCCGTGAGTTGAGACAAAACTAAGTTATGGGAAGGCTAGTTCATCTCACGAAAGATACAAATACCACAATGGAAGGCTAAGAAACGCCAAACAAAAAATAAATTAAATAAAAAGAAGGATAAGACAAAATGTTACTACTACTATTGATGGTATAGCGTAACACAAAGATCATCAATAATATGGAAGATTATACGCAAGGCGACCTATCACGCTTGCTTCATTACAAATCTTGGATCAATGAAGAAGCAGGGAAGAAGGCAAGAACTTCCTCTTGCGAAGTCTTGCTTGATGATGCATGAAGTTGATGAGAAGAACTCTGTTTCCCAAATGAAGATGAATCGAGCTCACCATATCAACAACATAAAAATATAAAAGTTGGGCGGATTAAATCTTCTAGTCTATCATTAGATGAGGCGGAGATCTTTGAAAAGCGAATCATCGAAGATTGATGCAAATGAAGTAGCTCAAGTGAGGAGTGGTGTTACCATCCCAGAGGAAAGAGCCAATTAAAGATAAAGGAAAAGAAATTGAATCAATGAAAAGTTATCCCTAAGGATTCAAATAAGAAGCCTTCATCAAAAGGGATCACTACAATATTCTATCCCATCTAAGGAAAATTCAGTAGACTTAGTGTATAAAGCACTTCTAATGTCAAGATCTCCGTAACCTTAATTGAAGCTCTCAAAGAGGAAAATTGAAGCATATTTTGCTCAGCTCATGGAGACCTTGCATGTTCAAGAGCCTCCAATCGTCACATTTTAGAAGATGATCTAATGCTGGGCAGAGCATCGCCTCTGTATGTTGAAAGTGATGAAATTATAATACCGGATCTTAATTGATCCCGGTTCCTCTGAATCTTATGAACTTGAGAACTCTTAGATGGTTATCTCTAGATGTACAACATGGGACGAGATAAAGTCATGGTTCAAGGTTTCAATGAAGGAAAGAAAACTATGGTCATTAGATTCCTTCCTCTTAAATTTGGAGACCTCTACTAAATTTCATGTGATCGATCGATACTTCATTTGAGCCCCAGATTGACCATGGCTTCATAAGTATGGCATTGTCCCATCTACATTGCATCAATGTATGAAATATACAAAGGATGGAGAAGAATGCCAAATTGTGGGTGACATGCAACCTTTTTGCATGAAATGAAGATTTATCAAGATGCTAGTTATTTCCTTAGGGAATCAAAGCTAACAAACAACTAGCAAATCACATCTACTTCAAAACCCATAAAAGAACAAGTTAAGAAGAAGGAGAAGATAAAATGAATAAAGGAAAAGAGGTTGTTCCAAATATTCCTAGGGATATAAAGAACAGTCCAAAATCAATAACACTTGTCCCTCATCTAGGCAGTGATACTGAAGAAGAAGAAGAATGTGTTCCTTCTAAATCCAAAGGTCCATGACTCTTCCATAAAAAGCGACGAAGAAGAACATTTTGACTCGATTATGAGTTGAATCGCTTTTGAAGGTAAGGTGCAATGCACTTACTTTAAAACAATCATAGATCCATGTAGAGACTACACTTAGTCACTCTATTCCTCCCCAACATTTTAAAGAAATCACCCTCGAAACTCACAAAAGGCGGTGACCTTCTATGTACCTCCTCTCCCCTAAAGCACGGGGGAAGCTGTTTTATAAATCAGGGTGTCAAGAAGAGGATCCTGATTGGGTAATGCAACTATCTGAAGAAGAAGCTATGCCCACAAGGATACCAAAATATTACTCTCAAAAGATGCAAAACCTAATGCAAAACATGGGGTCCAGCGAGTAAGCAAAGGACTAAGCTCTTTGAAATGATGTGGTACCCAAAGGTTCTCAAACCATTGGTAAGAGAAATAAACACACTACCAAAGGCCTTGGTTTTCATCCAAGACAAGGTCCACAAGAATATACATTGCATACAGAATAGAAGTTGAGAGTGATGATGAAAATGAGAATGTCATTCTTAATGTTAGTCTCACAAATAATGAAGTAGAAGCCAGACCGGCACCTAAACAGCTTGAAGATAAGATGGTGGGAGGCTACTATGGATGAACTTAAAGAAATTAATTTGGGAGGAGGAGGATCCTTAGCGTTCATCGCTCTACTTCCGAAGATAAAGTGGAAGAATTAAAAACCTTTCGTGAATTCGAGGATTGCTTTTTTGGACATAT
The DNA here is from genome assembly GCA_021442155.1 of Cymbidium sinense. Classification (NCBI taxonomy): domain Eukaryota; kingdom Viridiplantae; phylum Streptophyta; class Magnoliopsida; order Asparagales; family Orchidaceae; genus Cymbidium; species Cymbidium sinense. The sequence continues at coordinate 3,302,912 of CM038218.1, forward strand.
GCTTTGAAATGCCGCTTATCCCCGATATAGCGGTTCACAAACTAGCAATTAAGCGGATGCACCAAGCAAGCCTCTGCGAATGAGATTGGAGGTTGAAGAAACGGTAATTGCAGAAACCAAGAAGCTCATTGAAGCTGGTTTTATTCGAGAAGAAAAATACTGGCTAGATATAATATTGTCCCGTGAAAAGAAGAATGGTCGGATTATCTGATCGACTATTTAAACAAAGCATGTCCAAAGGATGACTTTTTCTGTCGAGCTTGGTGGATAACACTTCAAACCACGACATGTTCTCATTTTATGGATCGTCGTTACAATCAAATCAAGATGGCTCCTGAAGATGAGAAGCATACCTCATTCAGGACGCCAATTGGCATATATTGCTACACAGTCATGCCCTTCGGCTTGAAGAATGCTGGAGCTACATACCAAAGGGCTATGACACGAATCTTTGACGAGTTGATTCATCAAAAGGTAGAGTGCTATGTTGATGATCTCGTTGTCAAGAGTATAGATCGCAAAGATCATCTCGATGATTTAAGGATCGTCTTTGAAAGAATCAGAAAATATGATCTCAAGATGAATCCTCTTAGTGCCTTTGGAGTCTCTTCTGGAAAGTTCCTTGGATATGTTGTGCGGGAGGGATTGAAATCGATCCCAACAAAATCAAAGCGATTGTCAAAATGCCTCCTCCAAGGAGTCTTCGTCAACTTCGCTCCATACAGGACATCTGCATTCATTAGAAGATTTATATCAAATCTATCAGTGTCAGGCAGATGTCGACCCTTTGCAAAATTAATGAAGAAAGATACTCCTTTCAAGTGGGATGAAGAATGTCAAGAGGCCTTTTGACAATCAAGAAATATCTTGAACCCACCCATTCTTGCTCAATCCCGAAAGCCTCTCATATTGTAAGCTAGAAGAATCTCTAGGTGCTTTGTTCAAACATAATGAGGAAGGAAAGGAGAATGCTCTATACATTAGTCGAAGACTAATAGGAAGCAGCGTTATTCTCATTGAGAAGCATTGTTTGGCGTTAATTTTTGCGCCCAAAAGTTACGTCATTACATGCTATCTCATAAAATTACCCTTATCTCAAGGATCGATCCGCGTTGAAGTTCTTGATGTGACAAGCGTTGGCAGTCGCGCACAATGGGTGTCTTACGCTTTGATATTACATATGTTCCCCGCGGTGAAGGGGTAAATTCGCAGATTTTCTTTCTGCTCATCCCATACCGGCAGATTCATTGCTTAATGATGATCTTCCTGATGAGCAAATCATGCACATATACGAAAAAGAAAAGCAACAAATGTGGGAATTGTATTTTGATGGAGCTTTGTCCATTAGATACACTCAACCCTCAAATCTTCCAAAGGCTCGGCGTCGGTCTCATCTTGATCACACCGAGGGTGGCATATGACATTCTTATAAATTAACTCAACCCCGAACCAACAACGAAGCAGAATATGAAGCGTTGGTGGCAGGTTTAGAGGAAGCCATTTCCATGGGAGTCCAGAATTTGCAAATTTATGGCGATTCTCAACTCATCATTAATCAAGTGTTGGGCCTTTACAAAATCAACAAGCTTGAGTTGGCCTACTATCACAAGCGAGTTCTCGAGCTTATGAAGCAAATTCCAAATGTCATTATGACTCGAGTCTCGAGCTAGGAATAGCGGTGCTTAGCTAAATTAGCTAAAGAAATGAATGGTATGGATGGATGATACTAATTAGTGCATTAAATGTCGTGAGTCCTAGAGCCGATAAATTTAAGATCCCCGCTGGAAGAGGGGTCATCAAAAAATCAGCAGGGTGCAACTCATGTTGCTCCTTACACTCCCTTACAAATTACTTTTCAAAGTCAACAAGAGCCATTCAAGAAAGCCTCCAATGGGGCCAAAACCTGATGAAATTCTTATAGTAGAAAGAGGAAGGCACCGACGCCACTACTTCAAGGAAGGCAAATTGCCAAGTAATAAGTCGATAGTGCACAACTTGAGAAAAGGCTTCACTATATGCTTATGTTGGCAATACTACGTATCTAGATCCTTCAGCGAGATGTGGCTACGATGTTTGGGAATAGAAGAAGCCAACAAAGTAATTGTTGAATCCATCAAGGACTTTGTGGTGCACACCAATCAGTCTAAAATGGCTTTCAAAATTAAAAGAATTGGATATTATTGGCCCACATGGTAAAGATTGTATCAATCATGCCAAGAGATGCCATGAATGCGGTCCACGGTAACATAATTCATCAGCCTCCAAATCGTTGCATCCAATGATAGCATCTTGGCCGTTTGAGTGCTGGGGGACAGATGTAATTGGACCAATTGATCCGCCATCATCAGCTGGTCACCGCTTCATTTTAGCAGCCACCGATTATTTCTCCAAGTGGGCTGAAGCTGCACCATTTAAAGAAGTTACAGCTGAACAAGTGACTAACTTCTTTACCCACAATATCGTCTACAGATTTGGTGTACCACGCCGAATCATTTCAGACAATGGGTCAGCCTTCAAAAGCACTAAAGTTTATAAATTTGCTGATCGGCATAAGATTGATTGGCGATATTCGTCAATTTATAATCCGAGAGCAAATGGCTTGGCTGAGGCATTTAATAAAACACTAGTCAAATTGCTCTCACAAGAAATAAAGGGAGTGGGCATAAACTTATGGGCGTTATGGGCTTACCGCACCACTTACAAAACTCTACAAAGTCTACTCCCATGCCTTGGTGTTTGGGGGCAAGCGATTTTCCACTCAGTTGAACTACCTTCGCTCAGTAGCCATTCAACAAAATCTTCACCCAAGATGAGAATGCTCGTCTGGATGGAAGAGCTTGATGCTTGGAGCGAGGTCGCTCAAGCTCAGCAAAATCTAGAAGTCTATCGGGCGAGAATGTCCAGAGCATTCGATCATCTGATGCGCCCTCGAGCTTTTGGGAAGGAGAATTGGTCACGGTCGAAGACCAATCATCCCTCATCGAGAATTGGTAAATTTGAACCTAATTGGGAAGGACCTTTGTTATTGAAAAGGTATATCAAGGAGGACTATCATCGTGTGGACTTCAAAGGTGAAAGACCAATGCAATCAGCGGTCGGCATTTAAAGAAATATTACACATGAAAGTGTGATTGGACAAATCACGCATTTGAAAATCTTTATTGTCAAACACTTATGAAAATTTTCATTGGAAATTCTCTTGTAACACAAGAATGCATTTCTAAAATAAAATAAAAATTCCCCTGTTAGACAGGGGGCATTTTTTTAAAATTTTTTTATAGTAAAGTATCGGGCGTTCCTGGTAAGACAGGGGGCCTTTCTTTCTCTTTGGGTTGACATGGTGCAAGATCCCCCCATGCATACTCAAAATTATGTGTGTTCAAATGCTCAAATTTAAAGTCTTCGACCAAAGAAGAAAATTTTCAAGTCAAAACAAACCAAGTTGGAAGGACATTTTCCATCCCACATCAAATCGAGTTGGTGTATAAGTGGACTCAACACCAAATCGAAATTGTGGTCGCTTTTCGCCACAAAGGCGTAGTAAGAGATCCCCATCTTAGCTTGAGGATAAAATCCTTCATCAATTGCTCAAGTCCACACTCAAGTAGGTGTATAAGGTGGTTCAACCGCCAAAATATGGGCAGTGTGACGGATCGCTTACTCAACACGCCACAAAGGCGTAGTAAGGTCCTCCCTACTTAGTTAGTTCAAGAGCATCCAAATCCCCAAATCTCTCCAACTTGGTGAGTTCAAGTGACGGAAATTATCCTGGTTGTAAGGTCATCTCTCAAAATTCTACAACAATAAAGATATCCTTACGAGAAGGCACTAAGAGTTTGGAATCAAATACAAAAAAAAAAATCTCAACTCCTTGATAAGTCTATCAAAGCGAGCAAAGACCGAAGGAAATTCTTCTTCTAAGTCGATAAAAAGCGAGGAGAAGAAGCTATCCCAATGTTATAAAATAAATGCCTAAGGGAGTTTTGTCATCAAGATGTTCATTACATGTGCAAAGCACGGATGACTCTTTGCCATTGATCCAACACAAGCTCAGAGGTCGTCGCATTTATCCTTCTAGCAGAAGGCGGTAATTCGTATCGCCTGACAAATCTCCAGGATAATTCAGGATTTTACTCCATCAAATCCGTCAAGGCATGAAGCCAGGATAAAAGGAGGCACAAGATACGAAACCTCGAGATGAAATCTTCAACAAGTCCGTCAAAGCACAAAGCACGGGACCGAAGACATTTCTATCTCATCAACTCCATCAAGTCCATCAAGGCACAAAGCCAGGGCAGGAGGAAATCGCAAATCCCAAAGTACGAGATGAAATCTTCAACAAGTCCGTCAAAGCACAAAGCACAGGAGAAGACATTTCTATCTTATCAACTCCATCAAGTCCGTCAAGGCATAAAGCGGCGAGGAAAATGCAAATCCCAAAGTTGAGGTGAAGTCTTACAGTCAAAGTAGAAAGCAGACCGGGGCGTTCTCATCTCATCGACTCCATCAAGTCCACCAAGGCACAAAGCGGGACAAGAAAATATAAATTTCAAATTCGAGGAAATCTTCAACAAGTCCTAAATCACAAGATGCTCTCTCATAAATCATCGACTCCATCAAGTTGCACAAAGCGGACAAGAGAAAATATAAATTTCAAATCTCGAGGAAGTCTTCAACAAGTCAGCAAAGCATAAAACATAAGGTTGAAGATGCATCAAATTCTCTTGACAAGTTAATGATGACAAGTCAAATCATCTCCTTCATCTAGTCCATCAAGCACAAAACATTGGATTAATGACAACAAATACCAGTTAAACGAGCTGTGCGGTTGAGCTGATGAAATGCAAATGCTTGCCCAACCCGAGAGTTATACCCACTTCTATCAAAGGGCAACGATCAGGTATTATCAAAGTTGTAGAAACTACAACTTAAGCGTGACATCCAAGCAAATCTCTTGGAGATCCGCAAGTTCAACTAGTGTACAACAAACACGGTCCGCTCCATACGCGCACCATGTTTGTTGGGGGGCATTTGTTGACCTACAACTATGTGTCATTTAAAATTAAATAAATGACATAGAGGTTAAATGCCCTAATCACGATCGAAATTAATTAAATTCGATTTGATTTGAAAATTCGACTTCATAATGCGTCGAAAACATCAAAAATAATTAAATAGAAAATATCGAATCAATTAATGATCATTAAAATTAAAATTAATTTTTAATGAAATTATCGCATATATCAAAGTCGAGAAGCCTCGATGTCTAAACGACCTCCGTTTGAAATTGATCGCAGTGTGCCAAAACATCGAGACTATCAAAGCGCCTTAGACCCATTCGAAAGCGTCGCGATGTCGATCAGTCAATCGAATGCGTAAATTTTATCCGTCATTCGGCGTTGTCCGACCTCCGATCACCGAAATTGATCGCGCGTTGTTCGCTGAAACAACTAAAATTGACACCCATATTGCTAGGGTTTAGTGCATAAATTAATATCACATAAAATAATGTTAAATTATGATTAAAGGGACTAATGACTGCTTAATCCCTTAAACCACTTTAATTCCTACTAATCGTGCTCCTTGACCAATGAAAATGGATCGTCTAAAACAGCGTTGACTTCATTTCCGCGATCCTTACTCTCATTCTCGGTCTCGCTCTGGTCTCGCTTTCTCTCTCTCTCTCCTCTCTTGCTTTTGCTCCTCTCCTCTTCAGCTCGGCAACCACCCCATGCTCCCTTCTCCCTCCGAGCTCCCTCCTTCCTTGCTCCTCTCTTCAGGACCCAGCGGCTGATCCTAGCCTTTCTTCCTCTTCCACTGTGAGCCGAGCAAACGAAACTCCTCTTCCCTCTTCCTCCTTCTTCAGCTCGGTGACACCCTCCTCTCTCAGTAGCCTCAATCCGCTGAAGAAACTCCTCCTGGCTCCCTTGCTTGAATGACTTCCTCTAATGGGCAGCTTTATTCTCTTTTGTTCCTGCCATAGAGCTTAGAAATCCATATCTGTTTCATACAATGCTACTTTTTTTTGGTTTAACTCCATTAGGGATGAATGAGTGTACCCTTTACTTGATATGATAGAGTTCATTAGCTTTCATAGCTTATTTTATGGTGTTATTGGAAGGAGAATGATTAAATTTTGTTCCAGTTTTCTCATTTGTTTATACTCCCACATAAGGAGCCTCGTTTCATCATTGGCTTTGTTCCAGTTTTCAATGTATCGATGCAATTGCTTATGAGTATATGAGCTTATAAACAATAGTGAAGGATAATTGTTTCATTTCATATTTGAGGTTGGAATCATGCAAGATACATTGTTCTATGCCTTTTTTCTTGCTCTTGAATTATGGGAGTAAGTTGTGATAATGAAATCCTAGTTTCATTAGCTAACATGACTTCATCTTTGAAAGCTCACTTTGGTCATTAATATGTGATGTATGTTTCTTTCTCTTGATTTGAGGAAGAATGAAAAGAAAGCAAGTTTATTTTGGGATAAGTTTGATTTATATTGATTTCTCTCTATTGCATCTTTATCTTGCATACATGTGAAAAGGTTGAGACTTGAAGATATATGAAATGCAAAGTTTTCTTTATGATTATCTGTCAGCAAAAGATGAAATATATGCATATCTCTTCACCTTTAATTGCTATGTTACTTGTGGGCTTTAAGAAAGATATGTCCTCTTTTATATTCAAAATGAGAAGAATGGAAGTGTGTTTACATGTGATTAAAAGCTTATGTTACAGCTTGCTATTTGAATATTCAAAATGCAAAATTCAGCAAAATATGATTGCTATAGCAGATGCTATGTCTTGTTTAAGTATGTATGCAAATATATACATATGTAAACGCAAGTTTCTAAATATACTTTTGTGATAAGTACCCGTTCACATTGTTCCAATGCGGCGGGGAAACTTGTGATAAGTACCTGTTCACGTTGTTCCAACGTGGCAGGGAAATATGCTTGCTATAAGTACCCGTTCACATTGTTCCAATGCGACGGAAACTTGTTCACGTTGTTCCAACGCGGAAGGGAAATATGTTGCTATAAGTACTCGTTCACATTGTTCCAATGATGGAAACTTATGATAAGTACTGTTCTTGTTCCAACGTGGCGAAATATCACTATAAGTACCGTTCACATTGTTCCAATGCGGAGGAAACTTGTCATAAGTACTGTTCACGTTGGCAGCGAAATATGCTATAAGTACCCGTTCACATTGTTCCAATGCGGTGGGGAAACCTGTGATAAGTACCTGCGTTATTCCAATGCGGCAGGAAATATGCTTGCTATAAGTACCGATTGTTCCAATCGGGGAAACTTGTACTCGGCGTTGTTCCAACGTGTGAAATATGCTTGTATAAGTAGTTCACCCGGCGTGGCGAGGGAAACTGTTATGATAAATCTTGCTCGCGTTGTTCCAGCGTGGCGAAATCTGTGTTATCTGACCATGCATGCCTTTCTTGGCGTGGTGGGTAAATAAACTTTCGGCGAGGTGTCTCCGCGACACCTACCATACTTTCTTGGCGTGGTGGGAAAACTTAGTCTCGGCGACTATCTGGGGATGACAGGGAGAACATAAAATTTTCAATAAAAAAAGGTGAAATGTCATATATAAATGCTTATACTTTAATTTCATATACATGTGAATGCAAATTTATTGCTCTATGCTATAAGTACCCGTTCACATTGTTCCAATGCGGGAACACGTGATAAGTACATTCGTTGTTCCAGCGTGGCGAAATATTCTTATAAGTACTGTTCCGCGTTGTTCCCATGTGGCATGAAAATCTCTATATACTTGCTCATTGTTCCAGCGTGGCGAAATGTTGTGTATGCAACCCAGCCTTTCTTGGCGTGGTGGGCAATAAATTTTCGGTAGGGTGTCTCGACACACCATGCCTTTCTTGGCGTGGTGGGCTAGTCTCCGGCGACCTATCGCGGGGATGGAGGAGGCTGCAAAAATTGATAAATAAAAATGTGAAATGTCTAAGTATTTGAAGAAGGGAGGGTACATACATATGGTTATTCATGCTTAGCTTATTCATCATATTATATGGCAATTACAGTATGCTTACATGCTTAGCTTAGTTCTTACCTGAATCTTCATAACATATGACAATTATTCATTTAAAGTTCAAATTCATTTTACCTAAGTGGTGATTATGCCATATGAATGGGTAAGAAATGAAAATGTGACACTCAATGCATGGAAAGATACAAGTGCATGTCATATATCATTTAGGAAACAAAGAACATATGCTATCCATCCCGGTTTGGTCTTAGGACCGGGTCCGGGTTAACAAAACCTAAAAATCTAATGATGCTATTGTAAATCTTAGAAGTTAATTCTGTCACGAAATGACTAAAGATAAATCTATCGGCATCACTGTTAATGCATTCTTTGCAAGTTCAAGATCTCAAGAAGAAAATCTCAAACTCGATCCTCTATGTACAATCTAGAGTTGACAAGGTTTGGAGAATGATTGATCTTGAAATAATTAATCTAGATCTGATCCTCTGCAAGGAAATAGTCAGAGTTGACAGGGTCTATCCATCCCGGTTTGGTCTTAGGACCGGGTCCGGGTTAACAAAACTCAAAAAATCAAAAAATTGAACCTATATTTCAACTTGACATTTAATGTCCATACAACATTTTAAAAACGGTACTGCATGTATGTTGAAATGTTCAAACATTAGGGACATGTGTAAGTAAGATAAATACAAAAGAACAGATGCTACATCTTCCCGGTTTGGTCTTCGGACCGGGTCCGGGTTAACAAAACTTAAAAATCCCATATCAAAATGCATGATTGCATTACAATCAAGTCAAATATAAAAACAGATGCTACATAATCCCGGTTTGGTCTTCGGACCAGGTCCGGGTTAACAAAACCCAAAAATGCCATATTGAAATTTAAACTTACAAATCGAACCTACATTTCAACTAGACATGCAATGTCCATACAACATTTTAAAAGAACAGATACTCGTATGTATGTTGAAATGTTCAAATATTAGAGACAAGTGCAAATTAGGTATAAAACAAAAGAAGATCTATACTTCCCGGTTTGGTCTTGAGGGTCGGGTTAACAAAACTCAAAAATCAAAATTTGACATCGAAACTCCAACTTAGACATTCTAATGTCCATACAATTCCCAAAGAACAGATATCCATATGCATGTTGGAGTAAATGCTAAGTCAAATACAAAAGAACAGATGCTATATAATCCCGGTTTGGTCTTCGTACCGGGTCCGGGTTAACAAAACTCAAAAATCAAAATTTGACATCGAAACTTCAACATTAGACATCTTAATGTCCATGCAATTTTCAAAGAAACGGATATATGCATGTTGGAGTAACTAAGTCAAAATACAAAAGACAGATGCTATATAATCCGGTTTGGTCTTGAGATAAAGTAAAACCTAAAATTTGATATTATAAGAATTTCAAATTAATAATATCGAAAATAATTACGTCATATAATATATGATGAAAATTCAAATCCTCAAGAAGAAAAAGCGATCCTACATGTTCAATAGAGTGGACAAGGTTTTGAAGGATTATACTTCTTGAGATGATGAATTAGACGATCCTAGAAAACTGAGAGTAGACAAGGTCTATCAATTAATATTAATGATCGAGAAGGGTAAGTATAATTAAAATTTTAATCATAAATGATCATATATTCAAATCTAAAATCAATCATAAAATGATCAAAATTCAAAGAAAATAATACAAAAAAAAAAAATGAAATGAAATTAATTATTTAAATTAAAACTAAAAAATGAATAAAATAAATCCACCCCTCCGCAATTGTTTGTCTTCGGGTGACAAATTAAGAAAACTTTTGCTCACAAAGAGCCAATGTCAAATTAAATACATAACTACCTTCACACTCAAATATTCCTAAGCGTGGGGCGTGGCGTGTCCTCTCCGTGGATTTTGCCGATATGGCACCACATAAATGGCGGTTCGACGAGCCTCGGGTGGTTGCGATATGGCACCTAAATTACGGTCCACGGAGTATGTTCCCCAGCTTTGCTCTTTGGTATGAAATATAGAATGTATTTGGTTGGGCAAAAACCTATGTTAGCTAAGGTTGACTTATATTTGTCCCCTTAGACAAACTCCACCTGTCAAGGACACCTTGGACGGCGTAACCCATGTGTTCGACAAGGATCCTTGTTGGGTTGTCGACTACCTCCTCGACTAGCGGACTAGGATCGCGGCCGGGATAGCGGAACCATGGGATCTTGATCGGGCGTGTCATCGTTCCCCCCACAAAAAGTTTTAAGTTAAAATGATAAATTTCATAAGTTCTAAACTCCACTCACTGCAATTATATACTCGTTCTTTAACGATTCATTGACTAGCCTTAATAGTGCTCTCTCGATTGGGAGGGTAATTAACTATCTTGCTTTATAGGAAACACGAATCGATATAAAAGTTCTCACCAAATGAGAACAAAATCTGGTAGTGTCTTATCTACTATTCATCTGCCTTCTGAAATTATCACCGACACTTAAACAACTCTTTCCTTTTTCCGAAAGATGTCGGTGGCAATTTTGATCCACAAGTGCTTTCTCTTTGAGTTGGACACTGAATACCTATTGGATATATTATTAGCCATGTCATCTTCTCCAAGGTGTTAGATTAAGCCCTTTAGCGGCCCCATCCCCTGGGCATTCTATTTGGATCACGTCCTTCGCGACCCCATTTAGACACTACCCGGATTACTTTTGGATTAAACAGTCCCCCGTTCCTAGTAACCATCCATGTGGTTGGAGAATTTATTTAGCGGATATGTAGATTCTCCCTTGGTTCAGTAAATCTGAGATAGGTCTAGGCTGATATAAGCTCCTTCTCAGTTTGATCTCTCGCAAACTAATAGGGTCCACGATAAAATAAACTAAACAAAACAAACAAAATTAGTTCTCTTGTGGATTAGGAACTCAAGCCTCCAAAGGGCTCCTTTTCCCAAGCAGGCATCCTATCTTTAGGCGGTGTCATAGAACTCCCATAGAATTTCATTCTTGAGTTGAGATAAATCCTACTCACTCTGTAGTCGCCCTTAGGTCGTGTTCATTCTATTTTTCCATACAGGTTACCCTAACACTCATTCTGCTTTGGAAGATATAAGACTATGACACATTCTTTCTAGCATGACTCACAAACTGACGGGAAGCCCTAGGTTAGGTTCGATTTGTTGCCCAAAGCAATTGATCACCCCAATGGTCTTTTGTAGTGAAAGATGTGAGTCCCCGAGCTTTCTTCCCTTAAATTGATCATTGCAAACTGAAAGGCACTCCTTTGGTCTGATAGTTCTCCCATCGGCTGAGAAGCTACTCCCTTTGGATTGATAAATCTGAGTTAGGTCTAGGCCTCCATGGCACATACTCAGTGCAATCCATCGCAAACCAATGGAATCCATCAAAATAAAATCTACAAAATTAAACTAATCTTTGGCTATCCTTGAGTTGATTTAAGTCCCCTAGCGACATTCACTCAATAGTCAGCCCTAGGTCAGGTTCAATTTATTTCCCAAAGCAACCAATCACCCCAATGATCTTTTGTAGTTGAAGATGTGAGTCCCTGAGCTTTCTTCCCTCAAATTGATCATTGCAAACCAAAAGGCACCCCTTTGGTTGGATAGTCCTACCTTATGGTTGGTACCTTTGGATTGGTAAATCTGAGTTAGGTCTAGGCCTCCACGGCCCCTACTTAGTGTAGTTCATCACAAACCAATGGGATCCATCATAATCAAAACAAAATCTAAAAATGAAATATATTTTTGACTATCTTTGAGTTGATTTAAGTCCCCCAGCAGTATTCACTCAATAGTCAGCCTTAGGTTGGGTTCAATCTATTATCTTGCCAATAGATTACCCCAGCAACTAGTCCCTACTTTGGAGGATGTAAGTTTATTATGCTTTCTTCCTAGTACAGCTGCTGTATAACCAATTCAAACTCATGAGATATTCTCAAAAATTATTTATATTCACATATATAAATGAAACATAAATTCAAATCAAACAGATCAAATTCCAAATCTAAAATCTTTCTTAAGTCCTTAATTTTCCATTAATGGACTTAGCCTAAACATCATCAAACCCATTAAAACTCTTGAGATTTTCTGATGACTCATTTATATTCACATATGTAAATGAAATATAAATATAAATCAATCAAATCAAATTCCAAAATTTCTAAGTCCTTTAAAATCCTTCTTAATGGACTTAGCCTAAATCATGATCAAATCAATTCAAATTTATGAAATTTTCTCATAATCCATTTTTATTCTCATTTATATTCACATATGTAAATGAAATATAAATTCAAACAATCAAAACCACTCCAAAAGTCAAACTGAAATCTACTCAAAATCCAACATAAGTCTTTCAAGCCAAAATCTTGAACTTAGCCAAATCAACTTCAAATCAAGCCAAACTCTTGATTTCTCTTCATGATTCAATCAACCCTACAATCATGAACTCATATATAAATACAAACTTCAATCACCAAATCAAAAATCAATTCAAAAATCAAACCCCAAATCCTTTCATATTCTTCCTTTGAGTATGAAATTGTCAAATGAATCAAAACTCATTTGACTTCAAACCACTTGCAAATTGATTTATATTTCAATTATTATCCATAAACAAGTTCAATCAACTTCAAATCAAGCTTTGACTAAGCCATTTGACCCACTTAGGCTCACTTGACCCAAAGTGACCTAATGTATCCTTATGAGACGAATTCTATTCCTAACAAAATTGGATTGAACCAAACTAATCTTTGCCTCTCATCATGATCAACAATCATCATGGGATGATCAATCAACCAAATTGGGTCAAACCAAGTCAAACCTAAGGGTTGACCAAGTCAACACTTAACAAAAAATGAAACCTAACATAGCCAAAATACATCATAGGCTAAATTGATTGAAACCATTGATCTAAGTTCATTCATGATCTATGTTTGAACTTGACCAAGTCAACATTTGAGCCTAACCTAGCCCAATTAGCCACTTGACCCAAGTTGACCCAACTTGACCTAAAAAGTCAAAATGTGTCAAAACTTGATCTAAGCCAAATTGACTCAAACCAATGGGTCAAGTTCATTCCAAATCACTTGTTGAAATTGACCAAAGCCTCAATTGGCCAACTAGACCTAACCTAGCATAATTGACCTTAGACCCAACTTGACCTAAAGGGGTCATGTTGAGCCAAATTTGAACATAACCAAAATTGATTGGAAAAAAGATACCAATCCACTCCATATGACTAACCTAACTAAACCTACCCTTGACCTACCTCGGTCAAATGGGTCAAATAATAGGTCAACTTGACCCATCTGACCTAAATGAAGTCATTTGAGCCAAATTGAAAACTAAACCAAATTGAACCAAACCAAAGCCACCAAAACATTCCAAATGGCCATATGAACTTGACCCAACCCATGGTTTGACCCAATTTGACCAATTGGTCAACTTGACCCAAGTTGACCCATTTTGACCTAAATGGGTCAACATGAGCCAAACCTTATCAAATGAATTCCAAATCTCATGAAACTTGGCCAAACCTAGTTTCTCTACCCAACATATCCAAATAGAAAAATTAGCAAAATGACCATTCTACCCCTAGTCCATAGAACAAATTATGGACTAATCTATGGGTAATTTGGTCAAGCCCTCTTCATATTCACTTGATGCCTTCCTAATAGCTCAAGGGGACTTAATGAAGAGTGGTGCACCCAACCCAATGGGTTAGGGTCAGCCCAAATGGACCCAAGGCCAAACTCGACCCCATGGGTCAAATTGGCTCATTTTAAATCCCTCATCCACACAAATTCAAGCACATGAGAGGTTGGCAATCCACTCAAAGCCTCAAAACCATGTGCAAACACCTAACTAATCAAACAAACTCTCCATTATGATCAATTGGATCAAAATGACATGATAACTTGCGGTCGTTCGATCCTTCAAGCGAGAGATATACTCCCCCTAATTCAATTCAAATCCATCATTCCTCAATTCATGCAAATCCCATCATTGGATGTATAGCTTATTGGCTTTAGATGGTGTGGGTTAAGTTTGGTTTTAGAGCTCAATCGAGATCTTCCTCATGGGCGGTCTGATCTAAGGGGAAGAATTAGGGAGATCTTGGCCGTCCATCCACGTATTTTAGATGGACGGCCGAGATTATTCCCATGTTTAGAATTTCTTTTACCCCTTTAAAAGCGGAGATCTCTGGTCACCCAATCTTTGATCGGACAGTTGAGATCAAAATGCGTCCCGCCACCGTGCCGCCACTTGACATGACACTTAAGTAACGGACTCATGATGCGATGCATGTAAAGCGCGCTGACCGCCACCATCATGCGTCACGCTGTGAGCGGAGGATAGTTAGGGATGTTTAATTAGTTTTAATTAATCTATGGATCTTCTAAAATTCATATCTCTCTCAATAAAATTCAAAAAAATATGAAATAAAATCCTATGGAAATATAATTTAACCTAGAATATTTTAAAATTAATTTTAATGGATTTTGAATTATGCTTTTCTCTGATGTTGGGTTTTGTTGGAAATTTTATTTTGTTAATTACCTATTAATAAATTCTCTGATTAATCCCAAACTTTTTGGGTATGTTTTAGGGGATGACTTCTACCTCTCCTAATTTTCTTGGGATTTATTGAAGGCTTAATTAGGGGAATTACAAATGTGATTCCTAATTACCCTCCATATGTAATTAATGATTATTAAGGTATGATTAGTGGTTTTAATCCATGATTAGAGTTGATTAAGGTCAAATCTAGTAGATAGGAGGTTTAGGGAATAATTTTGGGGAATTTTCCCTAAGCTATTCCCTAAACTCTTATTTCTTTCTTTAATCTTCTCTTAATTAAGGGTTAATTCATTAATTATCCCCTTAATTAATTTCCAAAAATTATAAAAAATTTTAGAACTTAATTAATCTACTTTGGGTAAATGCTTTGGTGTTGAATAGCCTAAGTTCAATTAAGGAAATCAAAACCCAATTCATATGTGTGAAGGAGTGTTTTGAAATTACTTAAGCTAAACCCCTTAGCTTAATTAATCATTAGTCATGAGCCAAATTGCATTAAGCCCTTTTCTTCCTAGGTGCATTGCAAATTTAAATTCTTATGAGTTTTTATGTCATCTCATTGGCTCATAATTATTTGGTTAACTACACTAAGGTGGTGTAGGTAAGGGTTAATTAACTTGCTTAATTCATACCTTAACCAAATTAATACATAAAATTGAATCTAATCATCTAAAAATTAAACAAAAATATCAAACACATGTGGGAATGGGTTAGGAACAACAAACTTAACTCACCTTATCAAAATTAAATCAAACTTAAACTCAAACAAAAATCACATTGAATACACTTTGATTTATTTTAAGCTTTCTTATTTATTAAGATTGCCTTTAGGATTTAATTAAAGTGAATATGTTTACATGCTTTCATTGCTTTGATTCTTTCCCCAACATGTTAAATTTGTATGTCATGTGGTTTCATGCATCCATATTTTTCAAAACCAAATTCATAATGAAATTGTTTACTTTATGTCAAATGTGCATGTGTTGGCTAAAGTAGAAATATGAGTGGCTATTATCACTACTAAATTCAAATTATTTTTCAAAACTTATAAATAAAATGCCTAAAACTAAAAGTATGATACTTATATTTTAATTATAAGCTTGCATGTGAAAGAATATAAAGGTGTGCTTAGCATAGGTCTCCCTTCTCTTTTATGTTAGCATTATTTTGAATAGGAGTTGGTAAGATATATGGTTCATTTGAAAAGAGCCTAACAGTTACCTAATTCCATATCCTATTCATCCATATGCTATCACCTAAGAAGGGTTACCTATATTAGCATAAATAAATTGCATAAACAAAATGAATCAACTAATATAACTTTTGCATTCTTTCTTTCCAATCTATTTCTTTTGTACACATGTTTGTATTTAGGAAAAGTGGTATATTAGCCTGGACAATCCCGAGGTTGTGAGGCTTTAAGTAGCCCTAAGTAGGTTTTATACCTTACACCTCTTGTTAACAATGGTGATGTATTCACTTATGCTTTTCTTACTTTCATGTGTGTATGTGAAAATTGGATAAGAAAATGCCTTTTACACTTAATGAAAATCATGCATCATAAGCATTCAAATTTTCTTAAGTAACTTACTTAGCATGCATCATAAAGTGTGCTAACTATTTACATTTGGTGTGTATAGATATGCTTAGGATCCATTCATATGCATGTTATACATGTTGGGAAAGAATTAAAGTAATGTGTGTTTTGTGAATTTAGTTCATTTTACTTAATCTTAAAATGCCTTTCTTTTGGATAGGTTTGTTTAGAGTTCACATAAACTTAGGATTAATCAAAACACATAATAAAACATTCACTAAACAAAACTAAAATGTGAATCTACTTTAGAAATGACTTAGGTTAAGGGAAGGAAAGATAAGTCCTCTTCTTTTATTTTATTTTAGACAGGATGTTAGGGTGTATGCTCGTAGAATGAATGATAGGGCGATCTTAGTCTAAGCATTATTTTATGTAGGGGATTGTGCTTAAGGGGAGCTATCATAAATAAAAATATAAAAATTATTTTGCTTGCAGGTGCTTATACCCTAAGCATAATCCATAGGCCAGGTAGACTTAGTCACCAATGTGTGGGATGATAAGTCCAATATACATGCTTGGGATTTAGTGGTTTGTTTAGCTAACCTTTTTTTTGTAGGGGTTAGTTAGATTTACTTTTCCTCTTCATGTAAATTTTTATAATTAGGAATTTGGAATTATTGTTATTGGGATAAGCATTGGTCATAAGATCTATCTTATATGTGAAACCTTGGAGCATCCACCTTCATAAAGAAAGAACCAAAGAAGAAGAAAAAAGAAGAAGAAGAAGAAAAGAAGAATGAAGAAATGAAGCAGACAATGAGTTCCTTGCTTAATTGTAATGTAATTCATTTGTAATGAGTTGTATATGGTAGAGCTCGTACCAATTTATTGTATGGTGCCAACCACAGACCTTTTATTCTTTTTGTGATTAGCTTTATATATTGATTGATGATTTGTTTAGCTTTTGCATTAAGTGGCATGCTTTTCCTAGTTTCTTCCTTACTTTATGTATGGCCTGGATGTGGATTAGGCTCTTTAGGAAAAATAAATCTTTTACCCAACTTAATAACTCTAATTAAAAATAAAGAATTCATAACCTCACCTAAAGCATAAGTTTAAAATCAAGATAAAAGAATTAGCAACCTCTTAGCTGGATGAGTATTTCTTTTATAACATCATGCACAAATGCATCTTGTTTCACTCTTGATTGGAGGGCTTCCACCTTTGCCAAAGAAACTTGGCTTGACTTGTGAGAGCCATGATGGAAACACACCTCCTCCCTTCTCACTGATTTTGGCCAATAACTTTATTTCTCATGCATTAGGCATATGATTTCTATTAGCCTAAGTCAAAATAATTGTCCAAAATGAAAATAAAATGAAAATAAAATGAAATTTGAATTGCATTAGATTTAGGTCATTTGAAGCATGCTCTTTACATGATCTAGTCTCTTTAGGGAGTGAGTTTAAGGACATAGTCTCTTTCTAAAAATAATAGTCCAACCATCTTACATTAATCATATGACTTGCCTACATGTATTTAAAATTATAGGAGGAGTTAGTTGGAGGCCACCCCGAGGTGGTTATAAGGCCAAGTAGTCGGGTGGTTTGTCCTCTCTTGTGGAGGCAAACCAAATACCCATTTTTCTTAGATTTAGGTTGTGCTTTTGGCTCTCACCAAAGCTCCATAGTTTTAGGTTCTAAGCTTGCTTTTAGACCCTAAGCATAAATCCTCACCTCTTAGGCATTTTCATAATCTTGTGTTGTGGAATTATGAGCCCTAGCATTCTAATAAAAAATCCAACTCAAACAAACTAAATTAATTTTAAAAATATAAAGCTCAACCATATGATAGTTTGAGATGCTCACTAGGTTTCCTAGCATCATGGGCATCTCCTACTTATTCCCATTTGGCTTTGATAATAAATCTCTCTTTGATCAATCCCATTTGATCTTAAAAAATAAATCAATCAATTGATAGTCTTTTCCTATTGAAATCTTTAGAGACAATGATCATTTGCCTTAATCGAGAGTTTTCCTAAGGAATTCCCATTCCTTAGGATGTAATTAACTATGGGGGCTTGCCCCCTGAAGGGAATTTAATGAACCCGATTTAAAATAAACCCTGCTTTACTTTTCCATGTAAAGTAGGGGAAGAATTTTTAGTACACTTCAAAGACCCAACATCCTTAGGAGTCCTTATTTTGGTGATTAGGTCCATTGTAGGGTGGTGACTTCTATCTTTGATATAGTACACCTCTCCCTAATGTTGTACCCGATCACCTCAATAAGCACATCTGGGGATCTACGTGGCATCCCAAAAAGAAAAAATTTTATAGTCTTGCCTCTCTTTCTCACCAATAGATTTTGAAAGGCGACTCCATATAAAATTTTTCACCACACACACCTCCTCCCTTCTCACTGGTTTTGGTATAATCTTATTTCTCATGTATTAGGCATATGAATCCTATTAGCCTGAGTCAAAATGATTGTCCAAAAATGAAAATAAAATGAAATTTGAATTGTATTAGATTTAGGTCATTTGAAGCATACCTTTACATGATCTAGTCTCTTTAGGGAGTGAGTTTAAGGACTTAGTCTCTTTTTAAATAAATAATAGCCAAGCTATCTTGCATAAAGCATATGACTTCCCACATGAATTTAAAATCATAGGAGGAGTTAGTTGGCAGCCACCCTAGGCGGTTGTAAGTCCAAGCAATCGGGTGATTTGTCCTCTCTTGTGGAGGCAAACCAAATACCCATTTTCATCTTAGATTTAGATTTTGCTTTTGGCCCTCGCCAAATCTCCCTAGATTTAGGTTATGAGATTTCTTCTCTCCTTTGTGAGCCATAAGAATAAATCCTCACCTCTTAGGCATTTCTATAACCTTGTATTATGGAATTATAAGTCTTAACATTCTAATGAAAAATTTAATTCAACCATATTAAATCAATTTCAAAAATGTAAAGCCCAATCATAGGATAATTTGAGATGCTCGCTAGGTTTCTTAGCATCTTGAGCATCTCCTACTTATCTATATTTGGCTTTGATAATAAATCTCTCTTTGATTAATCCCATTTGATCTTCAAAATGAACTAATCGATTGATAGTCCTTACCCTATTGAAATCTTTAGAGACAATGATCATTTACCTTAATCAAGAGTTTTCATATGGAATCCCCATTCCTTAGGATGTAATTAACTATGGAGGCTTGCCCCTGTAGGGAACTTAATGAACCCGAGTTAAAATAAACCCTACTTTACTTTTCCATGTAAAGTAAGGGAAGAATCTCTGGTACACCTCGAAGACCCAACGTCCTTAGGAGTCCTTATTTTGGTGATTAGGTCCATTGTAGGGTGGTGACTTCTATCTTTTGAGGTAGTACATCTCTCCTTAATGTCGTGCCTGATCACCCTAATAAGTACATTTGTGGATTTGTGTGGCGTCCTACTAAGGCGATTTTATATTTCATTGCGTTCTTCTCATTCATTTATTCTTCTTTCCACCTCAGAAAGGAGAGGAATAGATTATGAGGAGGACACAATGGGAATGTTAAAAATTTCCACCACATATTTTTTTGGCGACTCCGCCGGGGATGGATCCTCTCTCCATCTTTGATAAATGATCATTGTCTCTATGTATTGATAGTGGGTTTGTACTTCTGTATGAACCCTAGACTATCTTTCTTTCCGTTGACACTTATCTTATTTCATCCTTAAGCTAAGTTATCCAACATCTTTAGGTTTTAGGACCTCACCCTGTGTTGGTCTTAAAACCCTCGTTGGATTCTCCAATAGGTAAAAATAAAAATCTAATAAAAGAAAAAATTTAACAACTTCCTCCTTATCATTTTTATGATAAGAAAAGGTTCATTCTAAAGAAATAAAGACAAAATAAAATTTTCATTAAAAAAAATCTTTCTTTTCAAAAAGCACTCTTTCAAAAATGCACATAATAAAATATTTTCCACAAAATTTTCTTAAATCACCCTCATTTAGCAGTTCTCATAATTGTTACATGTAGGAATCTTTAAAAATAAAACTAACAATCTCTTCTAAAAGCACAAATGAACATCTTCCCTCAATTCACTTTGTTGAAGATTTCATTTATAAAATGAACAATCATCTTTCCAAAAATCAAAATCAAAAATAAAACTTTCAAAGGCACAAATGAACCTCTCCATTCAAATTGAGTGGAAGTTTCATTTTCAAACAAAACTAAATTTTCCAAAAGCACATACGAACATCTTCATTCAATATACTCAAATTTATTGAATGAAGATTTCATTCCCAAATAAAAATAACATCATTTGGAAATCCCACTAAAACATGTTCCATATATGATTAAGTTGGAATTCCCTCTTTCAAGAGGCAATAATCACACACAAATTTTTTTTTTTACATTTCAAAAATAAGATTGGCTTCCATTCTTACATACCCAAATTTGTGAAATGGAAGACTTCTTTTCAAAAATCAAAACTTAACAATCTCATTTTCAAAATTCAAAACATATTTGGAACTTCATTTAGCATACTCAAATTTACTAAGTGAAGTTTCCAAATTCAAAACCAAAAATTTTCAAACATATTTGGAACTTCATTTAGCATACTCAAATTTGCTAAGTAAAGTTTCCAAATTCAAAACCAAAAATTTTTAAACACATTTGGAACTTCATTTAGCATACTCAAATTTGCTAAGTGAAGTCTCCAAATTCAAAAAAACCAAAAATTTTCAAGCACATTTGGAACTTCATTTAGCATACTCAAATTTTCTAAGTGAAGTCTCAAATTCAAAACAAAAAAAAAATTCAAACACATTTGGAGCTTCATTTAGCATCCTCAAAATTGCTAAGAAAAGTTTCCAAATTCAAAATCAAAAATTTTCAAACATATTTTGAACTTCATTTAGCATACTCAAATTTGCTAAGTGAAGTCTCCAAATTCAAAACCAAAAATTTTCAAACACATTTGGAACTTCATTTAGCATACTCAAATTTGCTAAGAGAAGTTTCCAAATTTAATACCAAAAAATTTTCAAACACATTTGAAACTTCATTTAGTATACTCAAATTTGCTAAGTGAAGTCTCCAAATTCAAAATCAAAAATTTTCAAACACATTTGGAACTTCATTTAGCATACTCAAATTTGCTAAGTGAAGTCTCCAAATTCAAAATCAAAATTTTCAAACACATTTGGAACTTCATTTAGCATACTCAAATTTGCTAAGTGAAGTCTCTTAAAATAAAATTTTAACAACATTTGGAACTTCATTTAGCATACCAAATTTGCTAAAGAGAAGTTTCCATTTTCAAAATAAAACCAAAAAATTTTGAACACATCTTTTGGGATTTCATTTAGCATACTCAAATTTGCTAAGTGAAATTTCCACTTCACAAAATTACATGGAATTTCATCTTTAGCATACCATATTTGCTAAAGTAAAATCTCCACTTTCAATCAAAAATAAATCAAAACAAAAGGAGAAACACATTGGGATTTCTTTAGCATACCCAAATTTGCTAAGGATCCTATTTTTCAAAAAAAAATCAAAATATCCAAAAATAATAATAATAAATGAAATGCTTTAAGATTTTCTTAGCATACTCAAATTTGCTAAGAACCCTATTTTTAAAAGTTTTCCAAACAAAAACAAAACACACTTGGATTCTTCACTTAGTATACCCAAATTTGCTAAGTGGGAATTCTAATTTTCAAAATCACAAAAGATTCAAAAGGCAAAACCAAACAAAAAGAAAAAGAAATAATTGTTTTCAAACACCTCACTTAGCATACCCAAATTTGCTAAGTGAGTGGATTCAAAAATACCAAATCAAAATCAAAACCAATTGACCCTTACTTTAACATACTCAAATTTGCTAAAGGAAAGGGTCTTCAAATAAAAATCTAAATTCAAACAAACATGAACCTATGGAATCATCATTCTATAAATATTGATTCCAATTTTCAACAAAACCAATTGACCCTTACACACTGCCAAGTTGTTGGATGTGGGTTCAAATTCTAAATTCAAATCCAGAAATCAACAATAAAAACAAAAATCTGATCCAAGCTCATTTCATATTGCAGATTCTCAGCATCATTTACGGCTATAGTTACAATTTAGTCTTTCAATTTTTATAGTTGATCAGAAATGGCATGCTCATGAAGTTTGTGTTCACTTTCCCTTATGGCATGGACTTGGCCTTAGACCAGGCCAATTTCCCTCGATTGGATCACACCCACCTTATCCATTTCTACAGGGGATTTGAGGGACTGAGGATCACATGTGAGGGCACTCTTCCCCGCCTGGATTGGATTGGTGGCGGCCGATCATCCAGATCGATCAACCTTCAAATTCTGACATCCCCTCATTGAAGAGGAAAGCAATGGCAGTCCCATTAGCTTCGGCATTCATACCAACACCAACCCCCAATGCACCAGTGGTTTATGTTGCCTTTTGGGGATATCACCTCTCCCTACCATAAAGGTAAGGCTCCGTGATCTCAGGGATTGGCTCCCCTACCTTTGAGTACAGGTCTAGCTCTCACTCCTCTCATCCTACCAGAACACAGTGAAGGAACAAAAATTGCATGATCAAGCGACATCATACTAGGATTATCAGGGAGATGGAAGTTGTTGTTGAGAGTTTCTGTTTGACTTTGCCCGGTTACAAAACAAGTTCCATCCTCTCTCTAGGCCAGATAGAGAGGATGCTAGGAGGATCCACACTGTACCTCCACCAGTGGTTCAACATCAGCCTGCATTCAGTCAGAGTAGGAGGTCATATGCTGGCCTTCAATTAGTCTTGCGCCAGGTTGGCGGAGCTTATGGATGTTCAGAGTCCGAAGCTCAATTTGATCTAAAATCTATCATCTCTCACAGTGTGGGGAAACATATTCGTCATGAGAGGGCTAGAGAGGCCCATACATCTACACATATTACTAGTAGAGAGGTGAGGTTGGTCATGGTGCTTCCTCACTTGTTGATTTTCCTCGGCGTCTACCGTGACCATACATCAACATCCTACTTGGACCGGTCATCATAGGAGGATAGGTCCCCTCATAGAGTCTATGGTGTCTCCACCAAACCACTTTACCCCCCGCCCACCATCACTAGTTTATGTCACAACATCTCCAGTTCCATCAAAGGCCATGAAGGCGGTGGGGAGAAGCGTGCATGGATCCGGTTATGGTAGGGATCCTACTCTATACACCACCTATTGGCGGCCGAGCTCACTTGCTCAACCCTTCCCATGTCAGAAGGAGTGGCGACCAAGCATAGTGGTCATCCCTTCACCAACTCCACCGGTCTGGCCGTGGAGATGGTAGCGTTATTTTGGAGATAGCCGGTACTAATGATAGTGGAACCTCCTAGGAATGTCATCCCTTTCATAGCTAGTGAAAGTCAGGAGTGTCTCTCCTCTAGTGAGTACAGTCCTCATAAGATTGGCTCTCCAATAGCAGGCAAGGTCTGGTGCCTCTCAGTACACGATAGTGATCACGCCGGTCAGTCAAGATCATTTGTTCCTGTTCAGATCGATCATTCTCATGAGGAGATAGTAACACATTATCTTGAAGAGAAGAAGGAGATTATGGGGTATGATTGGTCAGATGAGGAGAAGGTCAGCTTCGATCCTAATGAAGATAATTTGTTAGGAGACTCAATCAGGGTTTGTATGGTGGATACTAGAGGATCTCTCCTCATGGAGCAACAGGCTATGGAAGGTGATGATGCTGAACAAGAAGACAACTCCTCGACACCTCCTAGGTGTCATGTCGAGAAGGTCATCTTTCTATTTTAATTGCTGACAGAGGTGTTGGGTCGAGTAGGCTATGTCATCCTGCTCAGCCTCAGCATGTTCCATAGTCTACTGCTCATGGAGGAGAGAACCTCAGGTATCTACCATGTGTACCCCCGCTGAATCCTCTAATAAATTATTTTCATTTGGATCAAAGCTGACCTTTTCAACCTCTAAATTGGACCAAGCGTATCCTAAGATTTCCTTCTTTTCTACTAGATACTGAGTTACTATGTCATCTAGGAGATCCAACGAATAGGCAAGAAAGATTGTGTCGTGGTAGTGGATCACTATCATGCCAGATAAGCACCCCAACCTCTAATCTTGGTGAGCTAATCTTGTGAGGACTACGCTCACTAGAGGAAAGATACTCCTGACGGCTACTAGATCTAGGCAGAGTGGTACTCCTAGGAGGATCTATGGTCATAGGGGCGACAGAACTGTATCCTCCTCCCTCAACTGCTGCGACTATCTCCATAGCCTACTGCGGTGGTGGTGGTGATGAGACGACTACAATACTTCGAGGTCACCATTCCTTCTTCACCGCTATTATGGCAAGGTCGGATGAACTCGAGCTGCCATAGTGCGTGTAGATGGATGGGATCTCCAGTCGAATCATATGAGGTTCTCTTCTCCCCGTGCGGCCTTGGCCTTTGAATAGTAGATGCTAAGACATGTACAGGAGATGGTGGATGGGGAGAAGAGTGGTGTGGTGGAGGCACCACCGACTCTCTTGGGATAATAGCTCCTCTCCTATGATGTGTGGTCCTTATGAGTAATATACTATCAGTATGGTCAGTACGGGTAGCACGTCAATCTAGAAAATCCATAAGTGCGGATGTTGGCGTCGGTTGTACCTCGCTCCTGTAACATGAACTGGGGCCTCTCTATTGTTCTACCTAAGCTATCTCGTGAGGAATGATAGATCTCAAATCAAACGATCCCACTTGGCATTCTTAGAGCTCGCTACTGGCAGATTGAAGGCAGACCTCCTCCTCTTACTACAGGTGCCTTGAAGCTGGGAGGTGAAATAAAAATCCTCCTAGCATCCTCTCTATCAGATCTAGATAGAGGGTGGAAATGGTTTTCTATAACCAGCAGGAAACCATCCTGGGAAACTCCTCTATAATAGACTGAGTAACTGCCTCTAACTCCCTAGCAATGCGAGTGTGATACCACTTGATCATGGGAGACAATCCCTGGGATCAGGGGAGCCTTCCCCTTTGAGGGAGCCAGCGAGTAGGTACTAAGCCTAACTGGGGCAGCTTGGGAAACAACCGGGTGCACTGATATTGGAATTGATACTACTACTGTGGAAACTACCATAGTCTTCCTCTTGAGGGGATCTCAGATGGCATGTGGACCAGATGATGCCGCCCGTCACCATGCTCCTGAGGTAAGGGGTTCCCTCTAACCTTGCCCCTCAAAGCCTTGACCAAAGTGGATGATGTGGGCAGTCATCATGGAAGGTGGCGATCAGGCCAAATCCATCCCATGAGAAAATGTGAACACATACTTATGCACTGTCATTGCAATCAATTAAAACTGAAACTGAAATTGAAATTGACAATGACTGAAAGTCTGCAATGTTGAAAACAAACTTGAATCAAATTCCTATTTTGTTTATTTTTTAATTTGAATTTTAGAATTTGAACCCACACTCAATAACTTGAAAGTGTTAAGAGGGGCTCAAATGGATTTAGAGGAGATTTTGAGATTGATTGAAAAGAGGATTTTTTTTAATGTAGAATCCACTTTCAACAAATTTGGATATATTGAAAATGGGTTCCAATATTTTTGGAGAGATGCTTTCATAGGTTCATATTTGAATTTTGATTTTTGATTTTGAGGACCCTTCATTTTAACAAATTTGAGTATGTTAAAGGAAAGGATCAATTGATTTTGTTTTTGATTTGAGATTTTTGGAATTTACTCACTTAGCAAATTTGGGTATGCTAAGTGTGGTGTCTGAAAATAATTTCTCCTTTTTTTATTTGCTTTATTTTGAAAATCATTTATGATTTTGAAAATGGAATCCTTATTTATCAAATTTGGGTATGCTAAATGAGGAATTCAAGTGTGTTTTGGTTTTGAAAATTTTTGAAAATAGGATTCTTAGCAAATTTAGATATGCTAAGGAAATCCAATGTGTTTCTTTTGATTTTGATTTCATTTTGAAAAAGAGGATCCTTAGCAAATTTAGGTATGCTAAGGAGATCCAAATGTGTTTCTTTTATTTTTGATTTGATTTTGAAAATAGGATTCTTAGCAAATTTGGGTATGCTAAGGAAATCCTAATGTGTTTTTTTTAATTTTATTTTGAAAATGGAGACTTCACTTTTAGCAAATGTGGTATGCTAAAATGAAGTTCCAATGTGTTTTGAATTTTGTGAAATGGAGATTTCACTTAGCAAATTTGAGTATGCTAAATGAAATTTCAAAAATGTGTTTTGTTTTTGAAGATTTTTGAAAATACAATTCTTAGCGAATTTAGCTGTGCTAAGGAAATCCTAATGTGTTTTGTTTTGAAAATTATTGTAAATAGAATTTTTAGCAAATTTAAGTATGTTAAGGAAATCCTAATGTGTTTCTTTTTTTTTTGGATTTTATTTTGAAAATGAAGACTTCACTTTAGCAAATGTGGTATGCTAAAATGAAGTTCCAATGTATTTTGAATTTTGTGAAATGGAGATTTCACTTAGCAAATTTAAGTATGCTAAATGAAATTCCAAAATTGTGTTTTATTTTTGAAGATTTTTGAAAATAAGATTCTTAACCAATTTAGGTGTGCTAAGGAAATCCTCATGTGTTTTGTTTTGACAATTTTTGAAAATAAAATTCTTAGCAAATTTAAGTATGCTAAGGAAATCCTAATGTGATTCTTTTTGTTTTGGATTTTGTTTTGAAAATGAAAACTTCACTTTAGCAAATGTGGTATTCTAAAATGAAGTTTTAATGTGTTTTGAATTTTGTGAAATGGAGATTTCACTTATCAAATTTAAGTATGCTAAATGAAATTCCAAAAACGTGTTTTGTAAATTTTGTTTTGAAAATGGAGACTTCACTTTAACAAATGTGGTATGCAAAAATGAAGTTCCAAATGTATTTTGAATTTTGTTTTGAAATTGGAGACTTCACTTTAGCAAATGTGGTATGCTAAAATGAAGTTCTAAATGTGTTTTTAAAAAAAAAACTTTTGTGTTTTGTTGATTTTGAATAGAGAGATTTCCATTTAACAAATTTGGGTATGTAAGATGGAAATCAATTATGTTTTATTTTTTTAAAGATGTAGTTTTTTATGTGATGGAAATCAATTATGTTTTATTTTTTAAAGATGTAGTTTCGTGTGTGATTATTGCTTTTTCTTCTGAAAGTGGAAATTCCAACCTAATCATATATGGAATATGTTAAGTGTGATTTCAAAATAGTGTCATTTTATTTGGAAATGAAATCTTCATTCAATAAATTTAGGTATATTGAATGGAGATGTTCATGTGTGCTTTTTGAAAGTTTATTTTTGATTTTGATTGGAAATGAAATCTCCATTCAATAAATATGGGTATATTGAATGGAGAGGTTTCATATGCGCATTTTGAAAATTGATTTTTGATTTTGATTGGAAATGAAACCTCCATTCAATAAATGTGGGTATATTTAATGGGGAGGTTTCATATGTGCTTTTGAAAGTTTATTTTTGACTTTGATTGAAAATGAAACCTACATTCAATAAATGTGGGTATATTGAATGGAGAGGTTTCATATGTGCTATTTAAAAATTGATTTTTTTGGTTTTATTTTTGGAATGTTGATTATTATTTGTATTTGAAGATGAAATCTTCATTCAAGTAAATTGAGTGAAGTATTCATTTGTACTTTCAGAAAATATGATTGTTGGTTTTATTTTTGAAATGATCCTACATGTAACAATTATAGAAATTGTAAGATGTAGAGCAAATATTTTATTAAATGTATTTTGAAAAAGTGCTTTTGAAAAGCAAGACTTTTATGAAGGATTGATTTTATCTTATTTTTGGAATGAACATTTCCTTACCATAAAAATGGTAAGGAGGAAGTCTTTAATTATTTTCTTTTAATTAAATTTTTATTTTCACCCATTGGGGAACCCAACGGGGGTTTTAAGACCAACATAGGGTGAGGTCCTAAAACCTAAAGATGTTGGCTAGCTTAACTTAAGGATGAAATAAGCTAAGTGCCAATGAAAAAGAAAGATAGTCTTGGATTCAAACAAAAGTACAAACCCACTATCGATACTTAGAGACAATGATCATTTACCAAAGATGGACAGAGGAACCATCCCCAGAGTCAAAAAATCTGGTGAAAATATATGATTCATCTATCCCCTTTTAGAAAGAGGATAAATGAAAATAGAAATATATAACACCATGTTGGGACACCACGTAGATCCACAGATATTCTTATTAGGGTAATAGGGTACAACATTGAGGAAAGGTGTACTATCTCGAAAGATAGAAGTCACCACCCTATAATAGACCTAATCACCTTAAAAAGGACTCCTAAGGACTATGGGTCTTCGGAATATACCAGAGATTCTTCCCCTACTTTACAAGGAAAAATAAAGTAGGGTTTATTTTTAATTGAGTTCATTAAGTTCCCTACAAGGGTAAGCCCCCATAGTTAATTACATCCTAAGGAACAAGATTATTTAGGAATACTCTCGATTAAGGTAAATGATCATTGTCTCCAAAGATTTTGAAAGGTAGGACTATCAATTGATTGGTTAATTTTTAGAAAAGTTAAGTGGGATTGATCAAGAGGAGGGAGTTCTTATGGAAGCCAAATTAAGATAAGTAGGGGATGCTTAGGATACTAGGAAGCCTATTAAGCATCCCAAACTATCTTATGGTTAGGCTTTATAATTTTGAAATTGAAGTGATTTATTTGTTTGAGTTGAATTTCTGTTAGAAATCTAGAGCTTACAATTCCTTGACACAAGATCATGGAAATGCCTAAGAGGTGAGGATTTATGCTTGTAGCCCGTAAAGGCAAGAAGCAACCTCAGAACCTAAATCTAGGGAACTTTGGGGAGGGCCAAAAGCACGACCTAAATCTGAGGCAAAAAATGGGTATTTAGTTTACCTCCACAAGAGAGGATAAACCACCTGACTGTTGAACTTATAATCGCCTAGGGGTGGCTGCCAACTAACTCCTCCTATGATTTTAAAATGTGTAGGCAAGCCATACTTTAGCAAGATAGCTAAGTTGTTGTTTATCTAGAAAGATACTAAGTCCTTAAACATACTCCCTAAGAGACTAGATCATGTAGGGCATGATTTAATGACTTAAGACTAATGTAAATTTTGTCACATTTTATTTTCATTTTTGGATAATCAATTTGACACAGGCTTTGAGATTCATATGCCTAATGCATGAGAAATCAGATTATGGGCCAAAATCAGTAAGATAAGGAGGTGTGTTTCCACCATGGCTCTCAAAGGTCAAGCCAAGTTCTCTGACAAAGGTGGAAGCCCTCCAATCAAGAGTGAAATAATATGCTTTTTATGCATGATGTGAGAAAAATAATACAACATCCAGCTAAGGGGTTGCTAATTCTTTTTATCTTGATTTATAACCTAGGCTTTAGGTAAGGTTATGAGTTATTTATTTTTAGTTTGAATTGATTAGTTGGATAGAAAATTTATTTTTTGAAGAGCCTAATCATCATCCAGGCCATACATCAAAGTAAGGAAGAAACTAGGAAAAGATTAAATCTTAATGCATAAGCTAAATAAACATAAATCAATTTTTAAAGCTAGCATAATAGAATAAGGGGCTATTTGTGTTTGGGCTCCACCGTACAAACCTGAAAACAAATTGGGTAGCTGAGTTCTACCCTTATACAATGGGGATTATAAATGAATTAAATACAATCAAGAATGAATTCATTGTTATGGGTGTTCATTCTTCATTTCTTCTTTCTTCTTTCTTCTTTTGGTTGGTTGGAATGTAGTTTCTCCAAAGGCTTCACATGGAACATAAGACATAGTCTTATAACCAATGTTCATCTTAATACCCCATAACAATCATTCCCAAATCCTAATTATAAAATTACATGAAAATGGAAAAAAAGAAATCTAACTAAAACCTACAAAATAGAGGTTAGCTAACAAACCATACAATCCCAAGCATGTATATGTATAAAATAGATTTAGCACCCCACACATAGGTAACCAAGTCCACCTGGCCTATTTTGAATTATGCTTAGGGGTATAAGCACCTACATAGTAAAAGCAGTTATATTTTCATTACAGTGTCCCCTTAAGCACAATCCCCTGCAGAAGAGAATGATTAGACTAAGATCGCCCTATCATTCAGTCTACGCACATACACCCTAATATCCAGACTAAAATAATACATCACAAAATAAAAGTAACTATCAAACCATGCACTGCCTAACCTAATGCTAGAAGTGGTGACTTAGCCTAATATGTGTGTCATTTAAGGTTTGTGTGGTATGCTTAGCTAGGCTTTAAAGTTGAAGTTTTCTAAGTATGAAAATGTTCAACTTAGAGGGATTATTTCATTGAAGTGATTTAGTTACTTTGGTTGATTTTATTTTGTATTTTGATTTATTTTGAATGAATCTACAATTAATTACTAAATATTGTAAAGAGAGGAAAAGAGAAGAGAACTTCTCTTTCCTCTCTGTCTTAAGTAATTTCTAAGATAGATTCATATTTGATTATTGTTTAGTGAATGATTTATTATGTGTTTTGATTAATCCTAAGTTTATATTTTCCCTAAACAAACCTATTTAAAAAGAAAGGCATTTTAAGATTAAGTAAAGTGTAATACTGTCACAAAACACACAACACTTCATTTCTTTCCCAACATGTGTAACATGCATATGGATGAATCCTAAGCATATCTATACATGCAAATGGGAGTGTTTAGCACACCTTAATGATGAATGCTAAGAGAGTTACTTAAGAAAATTTGGATGCTTCATGATGCATGATTTTGTTAAGTAGAAAAAGAGTGATTCTTTTATCCTTTTTTCATATGCACATTTACAAGTATAAAAGACATAAGTGAGTACGACACCATTGTTAGCACCAGGGGTATAAGGTACAAGACCTACTTAGGGATACTTAAAGCCTTGCAACCCCGGGGCTTTCCAGACTAATATACCACTTTTCTTAAATACATGTGCATGTACAAAAGAAATGCATGAAAAGAGAATCATGCAAAAGTTGATGTTTGTTTGGTTAATTTGTTGGTTGTTTAATTTACATGTGTAAATGTGAGAATCCTTCTTAATTCATAACATGGAAGTGGATAGGAAAGGATATAAGCAAGTGTTATGTTCTTTTAACAGAACTATGCACTTTGCAAATCCATCTAAATTCATGTTAAAAGAGAAGAGAAGGAAGGTCACACAATACACATCTTTATGTTTATATGCACATGCAAGCTTATAATAATTATAAATAGCATATCTTTCAGTTATGATATTTGATTTATAAGTTTTGAAAATAATTTTGGATTTAATAGTGATAATAGTCGTTCATATTTTTATTTTAGTCAAAACATGCAATTTGACCTAAAGGAAACATTTCATTTTTAATTTAATTTTTAAAAGGCATGAATGCATGATTTTCATATGACATACACATTTACATGTTAAAAAACAAATAAAGTGGTGAAAGTATGTAAATTCATTCACCCTAATTAATTCCTAAAGACAATCTTATGAGATAGGATTATTTAAAGTAAATCAATTTTTTTAAAAGAGATTTTTAGTTTTGTTTTGAGTTTGATTTTTTTTTTAAGAAATGTGAAAGGGTTTGCTGGTCCTAACCCATCCCCCACATGTGTAAGATATTTTAGTTTCTTTTTAGAACCATTAGATGATTTTTTTTATATTTTGTTTAGGTTGTGAATTAAGTGCATTGATTACCCCTTACCTACACCACTTTAACATTTTTAATCAAATAATTATGAGTCAATATATGACATAAAATCACACAAGGAATTTAAATTAGTAATGCACCTAGGAAAGAAAGGGCCTAATTTAATTGGCTCACAATTAATGATTAATTAAGCTAAAAGGTTTAATTTAAGTACTTCCATAACCCTTCCCACACATGTGGGTTGGATTTTGACTTCCTTAAGTTACTTAGGTTACTGAACACCTAAGCACCTACCCAAGATGAATTGATTAAGTTCTAGAATGTTTTAATTTTGAAAAGTTTGATTAATTAAGTCATTTAATTAAGTGATTAAACTATTTAATTAATTTGCACTTTAATTAGATTTTTATCCAAATGAAATAAACGTAGGGGAAAAGATTTGGGAAAGAATTCCTAATCTCATTCCCTAAGTCTATTGTTCTAAGGTAATTAGCAAACTTAATTAATTAATTTTCCACTATTTAAAAGATTAATTAATTATTTAATTGATTAAGAGGGTAATTAGGAATGACTCAAGCAATTCTCCTAATTAAACTATTAATAAATTCCAAGAAAATTAGTGGAGGTAGAAGTCATCCCACTAAATATACATGAGAAGTTTGGAATTAATCAGTGGGATAATTAGAGAGTAATTAACCTAATCACATGCCTAATAAAACACAAATTTAAAAAATATCACTTTTCAAAATTAATTGAAAATACTTTTAGATTATTCCCCATTGCATTATCTTCAAAATGCTTTTTATTTTGTATTTTTTAATTTTTCTACATTTAGTTATGAATATTTGAAGATTCAATGATTAATAATTAATTAAACCCCTAATAATTAACTAATCCGCCGGCCATATGTCCACGGCATGATGGTTTCATCACTTAAGCATCAAAGGTCGGCATGACTTTCTCGGATCATCCAATCAAGGATCGAACGGGGATCAAGATGAGGGATGAATCCTATGCGGCTTGATCATGACCCATCCAAAATGTGTGGATGGATAGTCCATGAAGTTAGTATGGGAGAGACATCCGTCCACTCTTTAGGGCAAGATACGAGCTCGATTGAGCTCTGATTGAACTCAAACTCAACCCACACCATCATCATGCAAGGGGGAAGACATTCAACGGCAAATTTTATTTGAGATGAAAATTCTCTTCACAAAGGACCACACACTCCCTATTCTAGGCTCAGTTTGAAGGCATACCTCGTTGGAGGCTATCACTAGCACTCCAATCCATCAAGGTAGCTTCGTCTAGCAGAGACGAAGCCATGTTGAAGATTTGAGGCTTTGGTATTGGGTAGATCCTTCTATTGACCAAGGTGCTCCTCCTAAGCTTGTAGCCTTGGTCTAGACGCCACCTCCCTTTTCTTTGAAGCTTAGAAGAAGGTTTGGATGAGTTCGATTAGGTTCCCTTAGAGTGCTTGCAAGAGGAATTGGATTAATATTGTGTATTAGATGAGTTGGAAATTACCTTAGCCTCCCTATTTTTGGTTTGAAGGAATCTGAAAATGAAGAATGCCAAATGCTTAGGGATTGCTGAGAGGGAGCTTTCCTTAGCTCTCTCTCTGTCAATTGAGTGTGAGTGTGTTCGATTCAAGTGAAATTAGAGAGAGTATATCTCCCCCTTGAAGGATTGGATGGTCACAAGCTCTCCTTCCATTTTGATCAAATTCACCTCATTCAATGGGTTTTGGCTATTTGAACTTGCACATGGTTCATTTTTGGCAGAAGGGGGTAGTGGAGAGGTTTCCATGTGCAAAACAAGGTGGAGGAATGATTCCCATGAGCTTAAAATGAGAGGAGTGGTTGGTTTGGCCATTGGGTTGGGTTTGGCTGACCCAAACTCATTGGGTCATGTGCACCATGCTCACTAGTGTCCACTTGGTCCACTAATAGAATGTCAAATGACTGAAGAGGATTTGACAAAATTCCAAGTGAATTTGGCCAAGAATAACCCTTTAACCTAGGGGTAAAATGGTAATTTTTCTTGGATTCCAATTTGAATATGTTTGGTATGATTGAAAAATGGGTTGGGCCAAGTTTCAATGAATTTAGAATTGATTTAATGTGAATTTGTTTCCATTTAGGTCAAAACAAATGGGCAACTAGTGAAGTTGACCAATTGGTCAAATTGGGTCAAACCAAGGGTTGGGTCAAGTTCATATTTGAAATATTTTGGCATCATTGGTTTAGTTCAATTTGATTTTTATTTGAATTTGGTTCATTTGATTTCATTTAGGTCAAATGGGTCAAGTTGCCTAATTTAATCTATTTGACCTATTTGGGTTAGGTCATGGGTTAGTTTAGGTCTCATTGGTCATATGAAATGTATTGGTATCTTTGTTTCCAATCAATTTTGGTTTAATTTGATTTTGCTCAACATCACCTTTTAGGTCAAGTTGGGTTCATGGTCAATTGGGGTAGGTTGGATCTAGTTGTCCAATTGGGGCTTTGGTCAAGTTCAACAAGTGATTTGGAATGAACTTGACCCATTGTGTTTCAATCAATTTGGCTTAGATCAAATTTTGACATATTTTGATGTTTTAGGTCAAGTTGGGTCAACTTAGGTCAAGTGGCCAATTGGGCTAGGTTAGGCTCAAATGATGACTTTGTCAAGTTCAAACATTGATTTAGAATGAGTCTAGATCAATGGTTTTAATCAATTTGGGCTTTGGTGGATTTTGGCTAATTTAGGTTTCATTTTGGCTAAGTGTTGACTTGGTCAACCCTTAAGTTTGACTTGGTTTGACCCAATTTGAGTGATTGATCATCTCATGATGATTGTTGCTCACAATGTGAGGCTTAGTTGGGCTTAGTTCAATCCAA
The DNA here is from genome assembly GCA_021442155.1 of Cymbidium sinense. Classification (NCBI taxonomy): domain Eukaryota; kingdom Viridiplantae; phylum Streptophyta; class Magnoliopsida; order Asparagales; family Orchidaceae; genus Cymbidium; species Cymbidium sinense. The sequence continues at coordinate 3,337,650 of CM038218.1, forward strand.
TTTGGGTAAGATTAGAATTTAGCTCAAATGGGGTACTTTAGGTCACTTTGGGTCAAGTGAGCCAAAGTGGGTCAATTGACTTGATCAATGCTTGAATCAAGTTTGATTGAACTCACATATGGACTTATGATTGAAATATAAATCCATTTGCAAGTGATTTGGAGTCAAATGGGTTTTGATTCATTTAACAATTTCAAGTTCAAACATGAGTTTGACTTGGGTTTGATTTTTTGAATTTAGTTTTGGTTTGAAGATTAAAGTTTGGATTCATGATTGTAGATTGATTGAGTGATGAAGAAAAATCAAGGGTTTGATTTGAGTTTGATTTGGCTAAGTTCAAGAAGAATTTGACTTGAAATGCTTAGGTTAAATTTTGAATTTGGGTTGATTTTGAATTGATGATTGAAGTTTATATTTATATTTGGATTCATGATTGAAATTGATTGATTGAATCATGAAGAAAATTTGATTTAAATTTGATTTGGCTAAGTTCAAGATTTAAAAAAGTTGAATTTAAATTTGATTTTTGAATTTAGTTTTGGTTATTTAAACTTATATTTGTGAATATAAATGAGAATATAGGTTATGAAAAATTTCTTGAATTTGAATTTGGATTTGATTTGATAAAGTCCATAGATAGAATCAAAGTGATTTTGGAATTTGGAATTTCAATCATAAGCTTCAATCATTTGGAATTGATTTGAGTTTGAGAAAAACAATTAAGTTAGGATTGATTTAAGTTTTGATGTTGATTTTATTTGGAGTTTGGAGTAGGTTTAGACATGATTTGGAATTTAAGGAAGGAAGGTGAGGAGAAAAGCAAGCACCCCCCATGGCCTATTCGGCTAACTCTTCTAAATCTCTAGCTAGGTTGACTGTTCACCTAATCACTAGAAGTGTCTAAAAAAACTCTTAGTGTCTAAGAGAAGTCCTGTCTAAGATGGAGGGGTTGAGAGCTCATCTTAAAAATGAGGTCACCACATCCATTGAAATACCAACCACATGGTAAAGCTACCAACGAGGTAGCTATGAGGAGGTTGCCTTTGTGCATGTAGAAAGAAAGCGTAGTAGACTTATATCCTCCAAAGTAGGGATCAGTCACTAGGGTGATTCGTTGGTGATACAACGAATCAAACCCAACCATAATTTATTGAGAATGCCGCCGGGGACTAAAGAGTCAAAATTAATTTTATTTTTAAATTGTTTTTGATGGATCCCATTGGTTTATGATGGACAAAGTAGTGTTAGCCTTGATCGTTTTAGATTTACCAATCAAAGGGGTAGTCTACCAACATCGAGATTATCCAAAAAGGGATTGCTTTATAATGGTCAAGTTAAGAAGAAAGCGCAGACACTCACATCTTCCAAAATAAGAAACCACTGGGATGATCGGTTGCTTGTGCAAATCAAATCAACTGACCTATTGAGTGACCTAGGGACTTAAATTAGCTCAAAGATAGTCAAGATTAATTTCATTTTTAGTTATGGATCCCAATGGTTTGCGATGGTCTAAGGGGGCCGTGTTGGCCTTGATCTACTTCAATTTTACCAATCCAAAGGGGTAGTCTACCAACCACATAGTAGAACTATCCAATTAAAGAGATTGTCTTTCAGTTTGCAATGGTCAAGTTAAGATGAAAGCCCGAGAACTCACATCTTCCAAAATAAGGAATCCGGGTGATCGTTTGTGCAAATCAAATCAATCGATACTATTGAGTGAATGCTCATTAAAGATAGCCAAGATTAATTTCATTTTTTTAATTATTTTTGATGGATCCCATCGGTTTGCCGACTGAGGGCCATGTAGGCCTTGATCTAACTTCAGATTTATCAATCCAAAGGGAGTAGCTTCCCGGTCGAGGGGAGAACTATCCAACCAAAGGGTGTCTTTCAGTTTACAATGGATAATTCAGGGAAGAAATTACGGGGACTCACATCTTTCCAAAATAAAAGACCACTTGGGTGACACATTAGCGAGGTAACATGTCAACCCGACCTAGGGCTGCCTGTCAGTTTGTGATAGTCATGCTAGAAAGCATGTGTAGTAGATTTATATCTTCCAAAGTGAAATGACTACCGGGGCAACCTATTTGTGGTAAAATAGATTGAACCCGACCTAAGGGTGACTACGGAGAGAGTGCCTACCCGAGGACTTATCTCAACTCAAGCGTAGTCAAGTAATTCCTATAGGGAGTTCTGCTGACACTGCCTTAAAGATAAGATGTCTACTTGGGAAGGGGTCACTGGGGATTGAATTCCTAATCCACAAGCGAATAGATTTGTTTGTTTATTTATCATGGACCCTAATGGTTTGCGAAGGATCATATTGAGAAAGAGCTTATATTAACCTAAACCTATCTCAGATTTACTAAACTAAGGGAGAATCTGTGCATCTACTGAATAAATTCTCCAACCATAGGGTAGTTACTAGGAAAGGGGGACTATCCAATCAAAGAGTAACCTGGGTAGTGTCTAAATGGGGTCGCAAAGGACGTGATCCAAGTAGAGTGCCCGCATGGGAGGGCCACTAAGGGATTTATCAAAAACCCTGGAGAAGATAATATCTATAGGTATTTGCTAGCCAACTCAAGAAGAAAGTGTGTGGACTCACATCTATCAAGAGTGGTGTATCCACTTGGTGAGTCATTGTCAGCATAGCAAACATCAACCAACCTAAAGTGCCCATCGGGCCTAGGAAGAAAGTATTATGGACTCACATCCTCCTATAGCATAACTGATTGCCAAGATAGTCTGTCTTCGGCTCGATATCCAACCTAACTATCGAGGAATGCCACTGGGGACTTATATAAACTCAAGAGGACTTATCCTAAACCTCAAATACACTCGACCTAGTCAGATCATGATGGCTAGTCAAAGAAGAAAGTGTGTAGTCTTACATCCTCTTAAACAAAGTCAACATAAGGTAGCTTCCTGGCTACGCAATGAGGTCTACCAAAATAACAACACACTCATTGGTTTGTAATGGTCAATTCAAGAAGAAAGCATGGGGACTCACATCTGTCAGGCAAGTGACCACTGGGGTGACATACTAGCAAGGTAGAATGTTAGCCTAACCTAGAGCAACTAATGAGTAAGTGCCATAGGGGGCTTGCTCCCACATCAAAATAGCCCAAGATAAAAGATATGTGTTTATTTTTTGTGTTTATGTTAGATGGAATAGGATGCCTCTCAGGTTCTCTTACAACTATCCTGAAACACGCTGGGGAAATTGATGAAATGGTGCCACGAATGGCAATGGGATTCTACCAAGAAAGGATATCGCTTGGGTTCTCTTACACCTAACTTAGTTGTGCTAGTTGAAATAAGATCCATCTTGGGTTCTCTCATACCTATTCTAGTAGCACCAGGAAATTATGTTTAATTTGTGTTCGTGTTGTGAAAGAGGGATATGATGTAGCTTGGGTTCTCTTACACCTACCCTAAACACGTCATGGCAGATTCACAAACAAGTAGATAACACTTCGAATGAAGAGAAGATTTTGATGAATTGGAGTGAAATTTTGTTCTTTTGGTAATAATTATTTTCAAACATAATTTTATGGGTAATATTTTTTCAACTATAGCCCATTAATTAGAAGCATCGGGTGTTCCCCTTTACAATCAATAAGCTGATAAGGTCCTCCTTGGTAGGCCTTATCTATGATAAAAGGGCCTTCCAAAGTGGGTTCAAACTTATCTCCCATCTTTCGATGGGCAATAATTGGTCTCTTTAGAACTAGAACAAGCTCTCCTACTTGAAAAGCTCTAGGGCAGACCAGCTTGTTGTGAGTTTGAATTATCTTGGCTTTGTATAACTCGAGGTTCTGGCATGTCCGTAAGTGTCTCTCTTCTAAACCTTCGAGCTCTTCTAACAACAACTTGGCATTCTGCTCTATAGTGATTTTACTACCCATTATTATCCTTAGTGATGGGAATTGAAATTCTAATAGTAGAACGACTTCAAACCCATACTCTAAGGAGAATGGGGTAGATTGAGTTGGAATCACGTGGTGCTACAAGGCTTCAAACCAACCTCATGCCATTGTTGCTTGTTGTTGTAGAATGTCTTCTTTAGTATCTAGATGAGAGTTTTTTGAATGCTTCCGCTAGGCCATTTTCCCTGGGATAGTAGATGGTGGAGTATCTCCAATCTATACTATGTCTCCTGGCGAAGCTGTTGATCTTGATGCTTTTGAATGCAATACCATTATCGGATATAATTTGTCGAGGCACCCCGAACCTATATACAATATGGTTCTTAAAAAATTGAAGTACATGCTGAGCTATGAACTCTCTGAGTGGGATTGCCTCTGCCCACTTGGAAAAGTAGTCGATGGCAGCTAAGATGAATCGATGAACCTTGGAAGAAGGAGGATCGATATGACCCATTATGTCAGTACCCCTAATACTCAAATGGCCATGAGGCCAATGTAGGATGTAGAATGTTGGGTGGTTGATGTAAGACCACACCGTGTACTTGACATTGATGGCATCTCCTAGCTACGTTTCATACGATCATCGGGCGATTATCTAGTCTCTTGATCTTTTCTTTCATCTTTGGACCGGATTGATGCACTCTGCATAGACCTGAATGTACCTCGATCATAATCTTATGGGCTTTGTGTTTGTCTAAATAACATAGCCACATTTGATCAAAAGACCATTGGTACAAGGTGTCATCCATGAGAGCATAGGAGAGAGCTCTCTGCTTCATCCAATAGGCTTGTGATTTCTCTTGAGTTAGTTTTCCTATGTTCAAGTAATCTATGAACGATTGCCTCCAATCTAGCTCCTCATCTTTATTGGCAACGATGACCTCCCCTTCAAGGGAAAGTCTCTCGAAGAGTTCAGCATCAATTAAGGATAGGACTTGTCTATTTTAGACCCTTATTGGAATGGACTCATCTTCCAGACATGCCAATTCCTTGGTAAATTTGGCCAAAGAATCTGCTACTGTGTTCTCTCCTCAAGGAACCTTGTAGATGTTGACCTAAGGGATTTGGGCCAATAGCTTCATGGTGTACTTGTGGTAGTGATGAAGCTTAGGTTTTAGAACCTTATAGACCCTACAATCTAGTTGATGAGCAATTAAGAATCCCCATAGATATTGATGATTTTGACACACACTATAATAGCTAACTCCAGACCAGCAATCAAAGCCTCATACTCAGCTTCGTTGTTAGTGCATAGATTGGAGAGATAATATGAGAATCTCATCACATCACAGTCTGGAGTTAAGAGAACTATTCCTACCCCTGCCTTTCCTAGAAGAGTAGATCATGGTTCTTCTCTTTTTTGAAAGGAAGCTGCACCATCAAAATATATCTCCCAGTAGAGATTATCAACATCCCCTAAGTTCATGATTTGTTCATCGGGGAGATCGTCACTAAGCGGGGAATCAGCAGGAAGTGGTTGTGCTACTAAGAAATATGCTAGTGTCTGTCCTTTCACTACACAGAGGGGTACAAATGTAATATCAAATTACGAGAAAATCATGGACCAACGTGTCAGCCGTCTGGATAACATCGGCCATGTCATGAGATATTGCAGTGGATTAATTCTTGAAATCAAGTTCACCTTGTGAGAAAGCATATAGTGTCGTAGATTTTGGGATGCAAAGATTAAAGCTAGGCAATGTTTCTCAATAGGTGGGTAGTTTGCTTTAGCAGGGATCAAATGATGGATGAGATAGTAGAGAGCATTTTTTTCTTCATCGTTAGTTTGAGCCAACAACGCACCAAGGGAGTCATTCAATGCGGCAGTGTAGAGGATAACTGGCCTGCCCAGGATAGGGGCTGCTAGAACTGGCGGATTCACCAAATAATGCTTGATGTCTTCAAAGGCATGCTGGCACTTGTCATCCCACTTTAACTTGGCATCCTTTTTGACAAGTGCTAAAAATGGCTTGCATCTTCTTGATAGATTGGAGATAAAGTATCTTAGATACGCCAATCGCCTTTGAAAGATTTGAGTTGAGTTAAACTTTTAGGTGGTGGCATTTCTAAGATAGCTTTGATATTTTCTGGGTCTATCTCTATTCCCTAGTGTCAGACAACAAACCCAATGAATTTCTCTAAAGCTACTCCGAATGCACACTTCACGGGGTTCATTTTGAGGTTGTATTGTCTTAACTGTTCGAAAACTACTTCAAGTCAAAGAGATGGTCTTCCTTTTCTTTGCTTTTGACTACTAGATCATCAACATAGCATTCAACTTGATGATGAATGAGTTCATTGAAGATCTAAGTCATGGCCCACTGGTATGTGGCACCAGCATTTTTAAGGCCGAAAGGCATGACCTTATAACAATAGATTACGATCGGGGTTCGAAAAGCAGTGTTTCTTTCATCCTCGGGGGCCATCTTGATTTGGTTCTAGCCAGTTGACCCATCCATGAAGGAGAATACTGCATGAGATGAGGCAATGTCCACCATTAATTCTGGTATAGGAAGAGGAAATTTATCCTTAGTACATGCCTTATTTAAGTCCTTAAAATCGACTTATATGCGAATTTAGTCATTCTTTTTCTTAACTGGCATAACACTGGCTAGGTAGGATATTTTTCTTCCTTGATGAAACCAGCATCGATCAATTTCTTGACTTCATAAATGACCTTTTGTTCAATTTCTAATCGCATGCGTCTAGGAGCTTGCTTGATAGGGTTAGCGTTAGGTTATATTGCTAGTTTGTGGACTGCTACATCTAGAGATAATCTGGGCATCTCTTCATAGCTCCATGCAAAGTAGTCCTTAAACTCAATCAATTGCCTAACTAAGTCATTGATTTCTTCTTCATTCAGCAGAGAACTAATGTATGCAGGACGCAGATCTTCTTCTATCCTGAAGTTAATTTGTTTGAGCTTGTCAATAGTTGAATGGATTTTCTCTTGAAATTATGGAGGTGCATATTTGATTTGAAGATCATCTAGATCATCTGAAGTTTCTAAACACACATCCTTATAAGAGTTAGTGTGGTTTGAGAAGAACCTATCAGATTCCAGATGATTGGTGACAACTAAGCAGTAATCATCGTCATCGACTGGTCCCACTATACTAAATCCTAGTCCTGATCTTGATTGTGCATCTCTGCCCTTGTTGTTCCATAGCTTCTCGAAATACTCTGACATGTGCTTGGACCATGTGTAAGGAATCAAACTTTTCTTTGCATGGTTATGAACACAAGGTGAGTACCAATCAAAAGGTAATTCCATTAATTTTTATATGAATTATCCTCAAGTTCTACATCAGCTCTTCGACTTGAGGATGATGATCCCAATAGGAATCTCTTTGGCTTGACATTCAAGGAAGACTTAGAGGCCTCCTTAACTACTAAACCTTCAACTTTTTGAGAAGAAAGTGAGGTTAGAGCTAAAGTTCCCAACTGCTGCCTAATAGTCTTACATAAACTGATTCAAATATATTTGTGCTTTGCTTGGAGGTCTTCCTTCATCACTCGCCTCAAGTGTCACCTCCAATGAAACCCGCTGAGAGAGGATGGCTGGTATGCTAATCACATGAGACTCATCCTCTGAGCTGTATTCCAAGTCTATATAAATAGTAGGGGTACTCCTACAAACTGGAAAATATCCCCTGTTGGATGGTTGCCAACCAGGGGGTCTTCCACCTCTAATCGCCTCTGCCTCTGCCTGGTGGAGGTCAAGCATTCTACCCATATGTTCGTATAGTGGAACAAAGTATGGGTGGAATGTAACATGCGGCTCTACTTTTTCCTTGGTGTCCTTTTCTCGCTAACTTGTACTTTTCTTTTTCTTTTCTTTTTCTTTTTCTTTTTATTTTTCTTTTATATTTTAATTTTGACCAAGTTCAAGAGAAAAGGCATTTTGATTTTGAGAAAGATAGTAGGTCGCACCTTCATATATCTCGGCCTCTCTAACTGAAAATGGCTTTTCATCTCCTGTGACACAGTATTCGATATCATTCCTTTTGAACTTGATGCACTGATGAAGAGAGGATAAAATCATCTTATTCGGTGTATCCATAATAAGTTTCATTTGTGCTCATGATGAGCTATTGCATCGCATAATAAATATCATTTGAATTTGCTTATTGTAGCTTGATTTTTCCTTATTTTGATGTTTTAGAAGTCTTATATTAAAATTTCATTTTGATTTGACATTTAATTTAAATCCCGAAGTCTAGCTAAATTTTGGCAGCCTCCCGACGTCATCCCCATGTAGGGAGCTGTATCAAGAGCTACTTTAACCTACCCGCCACGCTCTTCTAAGCACAACGTTCTGTGTCTTGCGACACCGTGGTCATAGTCTTGAAACCCACCATGCTCTTCTGAGTGCAGAGGGGTCTTCAAATGCCTACAATTTCAATTTAGATTTTAATTTTGAGTTTAGAGCTCATTTTGCATTAAGTTAATTAAGTCCTCATATCAATTTCAACCTCCCAAAGATCATCCCCTCATTGCAGGGACTGATTTGACCTACCCACCATGCTCATCTAAGTGCGCGATTGGTGTCTGCAACATAGTAGTCTTCAAACCCATCATGCTCTTCTAAGCGCAAATAGGTCTTCAAATGCATAAAATAAAATATACATATATATATTTTTGAATGTTGATTTAACTTTGATTTATTATGTTCATTTAAGTTGAGTTTAAGATCATCAGTATTTTCATTTGATTCTCATTAAGCCATGTGAGATGAGGGGCCCACTATGCTCCACTTAAACAAAGTCCCTCTTTGGCAAAGGAGGCGTAAAAGTAATAATGTCATCCCTTTTTAGTTGCATCTTTGGGTAGAGGTCGCGCATTTCTTTTCCTCGATACTCTTTTAGTGTATTCTATTTTATTTTCAGATCCGTAAGAGAATCGTATTTCTTGAGTATAATGGCGCTTTGTTCTTTCTCAACTTGGTAAGTCGCCTTCCGAGTTGATCGATGTATCAAGTTGGATGTAGGGTCTCGAATAGTAGATCTTCATGAATCTCATCTTTCTGATAGGGAATACTTCTGGATGATGAGCCTTTCCATATGAGTTCTGGACCGTCCTTGATCTCAACGTATTTTTGAAGGATTCCTGGAGTGCATCTTCGTTGAAGCTATACTCTTCATTAGGAACTCTTTGATCCGGTTGTCAGGGCATTTTTCGATCCACTTTTGCTTATTTGGGTTAGCTTTTGTGTTGCTATCCATACGTCCTTTTCCATGTCTTCGTTGATTTCCTCGAGCTCCGTCCATTTTGGTAAAGCGGAATTGATTTCTTCTTCACTGGCTATTCCTGCACATAAAATAAACGTTAGTCGAGAAAGATTGTCAGCTAGCACATTATTTTTCCCATCGATGTGCTCGTTAATCTGTAATCCCTCGATGTAATCGGAAGTTGCCACCGAACTTTAGAGGGCTTATTTTGGGCTGTTTTATTATAAAATGAAATGATGGCTTGACAGTCCGTTCTTAGAGTGATTTCTCGTTTATCCAAATAGTGGATTTTTAAAGCATTTAGTGTCTCCATGCAAGCGTGAATTTCTGCATCAATGGTTGATTTGGTTGTTGGAAATTTTCCACTTGCGTATGCACATATCCTTTCTGTATTTTTAGGATCCTCTTTATTTTTCCACTTACATATAACTCCCCATCCTTCCATATAACCATCAATTTCTAGTACAATGTAGGCTTTTTCGGGGGGTATTTCCAGATCTGGTAGTTTTTGCACAATGGATTTGATTTTTCGTATAAGCTCCCAGTCGTGGCTTTTAATCCTTTTATCGCCATGTGGGGATGTTTTCTGATAGAGTGGCCCTAATAAGGTACCTAGATTAGGTATGTAAGATCTTGCATAATTTAAGATACCGAGCCAAGATCTCATCCCTTGCTTTTCCTTCAGCTTTTCTTCTGGAAAGTCTGCGATTCTTTTAATAATATGCGGCTGTAATTTTATCTTTCTGTTTCCAATAACAGCTCCCAGAAAGTCAATTTGTGGTACGGCAATTTTCATTTTTGTGGGGGAGAGAACTAGTCCTTCTTTTTCTACAATTTGCAGAAATTGTTCTAAATGTCCTCGGTGTTCTTCTTCAGTATTACTGAAAATCAAGATGTCATCTATATACACAATTAAAAATTTAGAACATTGGCTGAAGCAATTATCCATCTTTCTTTGGAACGTAGCTGGTGCGTTCTTTAACCCAAATGGCATAACTAACCATTCGTACAGTCCTGTGAGGCTGATGAATGCAGTCCATTCAATTGAATCAGGGTGCATCGCAACTTGATGGAACCCACTTTTCAAGTCGAATTTTGAGTATATTCGACTATTGCCAATTTTCTTTAACAAAGTGTTTATACCAGGTAGAGAATACTGGTCTTTATAAGTATTATCATTAAGAGATCTGTAATTAAATACCATTCGTTCTTTACCTTTGATTTCCTTTCCACTTACTTCATCGATTGAAGTTCCTGAATTTACAATCATGGCCATTGTTCGGTGACGGCTTTTGCTGGGTCGTATTACTTTGAGTGTAAGGAGGCCTTCAATGTGTCGCTTGAACTGTTCTTGCATTAATGGCGTCACATGCTTCAGTGGCCTATCTTGGATAGTTAGATCAGGATTAATTATCTCAATTTTACAAGATACCTGATTTTTGCTCCAGTGTTTTAACGGATCTTCTCCGATGTATCCGTTAGCCTTTAATTTCTGTAGGATTCCTCTGAATTTTCTCATAAATGGATTATGTTCTAATGACTGGTAGATCCATTCAGGCTGTAATGATACGTAGAAGTCGTAGTCTATCTCGAAGTTCGATAACCGTTGTTCTAATTACTGGAAGTACGATAGTTATTTCTTTATAAAAAGTTACAACGTTACCTTCGATTCTTATACCTCCGTTTAAACTTCTCAGAAAATTACATCCTAACAACATCTGGATTCCGTCTTTTGTTTCCATCTCCATATAGTATACCAGTGGTATTCTGAACATGTGTTCTCCAATGGTCATTGTTCCGTTCTTTATCCTTGTTTCTGCTTTTGTAACGGAGTTTACTCCATGGAATAAGATTTCATAATTTAGCTTTTCTCATGCCTTTTCTGGGACATCTTTGGTGTTTACACAGCATGTCGTAGCTCCTGTATCTATGATTGCTTGAATGCGGAATTCTTGGACATCTGGAACATTAAAGAAGATTATTAGATTATAGAGGCGATTTATAACCTTCCTTGGTGCCTTCTCTGCTTGTTCCTTGACGATTTCGTTGAGAATTCGACTTGAGCATTCTCGCCTTTGTCGCCTTTCTTCGGATAGGCCTTTTTCCTTTATCTTGGTAGAGCTTTGCTTCTTCTACCGTTCCTTTAAGACATCTTGTATATCGTCTCAACCGCTTTGTTTTCTTCAAAGATGATCAATATTTCACTAACTCATGGATCGTGGCATCTTTTGACCGATAAGTCTGTAGTTCTTTTGTATTTCAATTTAGGTAAAATTTACACATTGGACAGATATTTTACATATTGTGCAATGGATTCTCATACCAATATTGGTGATGATTGCACAAGATGTACATTTTGAGTGACCTTGAATGGGTTTGTTGTGTTCCCCAGGAACATATTTTTCTTGTAATAAGTTGTACATGCACCTCCATCCTAAGTCCTTTGTAGTTACCATGAATCCGTATTCTTCGGGCGGGAGATCTTCGAGCGCTTGCCTTATGTGACTTATCGTATTTGCTCCTTCTCCTTCCGATATGCTGCAGATTGCGTCGGATGGATCTTCATTTAAGTCAACAGAGAGGACGTCGTAGTCCTCTGGTAGGTCCAAATCTTTCAGTATGGCTGCTCTAGCCATGTTTCCCCTTTTATTTTTACATTCCCGTGCGAAATGTCCTTCTTCTCCACATATATAGCACCTGCATTTTGTGGAACGAGTTTTGTTTTTGTTTTTGATCACTCTTATATGAGTGTCATGGGGTTTTCCTTTATAATTTTTTGATTTTCGAAGCCCATATTTTCTGGTATTATTATAATAACCTGGGATGGGTATTTTTCGGCATATAGAAAGGTCTTTAATACCTCTTTGGATTGCAGCTTTCTTGCATAAATCTGCCAGATATTGATATGTGAATCTTATCCTTGGCAGTACACCAACCGTGCATCCTGGGTATTTGATTTTGAAAGCTGCTTCAATTTCGTCTCCTAGGATCGCCGGCATTTTCTTGAAAAATTTATCAGATAATTCTGAGTTAATGTACATCCTTCCGGACCTTGCTGCCAGTGTTTTATAATCGTTCATGTAGTTGAACATGTTTTTGATCTGGTCGCAGCCTTAGCCTTTCGTCCTTGCACGCATTATGTTCTTCGTAGAGGATATTCTAGGAGGATAATACATCGTATTTGTGATAAGACGCTTTATGGTCATCGAATGTTTACCGTCTTTCATATTCTTCCTCATGCCATTCTCCATTGAATCCAAATCTTCTTTTCATCTTCTCCTAACAGATTTTCTATGAACAGTACTTTGGATTTGTTATCTGCAAACTGCTTATCATTCAGCAAGTTAAGAGTTATAGACTCCCATCTAGAAATTACGTCGTCGTATAGTGCGAAGTCTTCTGGTAGCACTAGTAGGACTCCTTGGTTGGAAAATGCTGATGGTAGGTTCCACATATTTCGGCCATAGGATTTCTTAAAGTCCGAACTCCGTGGTCTGTAGTTTTGATAATAGGTAGGGGGTGGAGTATAACCATGAGAAGTGGAAGAGGTTGCTGGGGGATACATTACCGGTCCCATAACAGGTTCATTAGGTGGAAGATAGGAAGATGAAACAGATGTGTATAGGTGGTCGGCTTTATCAGCCATGCGTTTGAGCTTTGGATAATCGAGTTCAGCTAGTTGGTCATTTATAGTAAAACAGGTATTGTTTGTGGGGCTTTCGAGTTTGGGTTCAGGAAGCTGAAGCTCTGGTGAGAAAAGTTACGGATATGGCAGTTCCCCACCACGCTCCGAGGAAGCTGGTAAAGCTTCATTTAGACAATTATTTAGGTAGAGGAAGAGGGAGAAGCTGGAGTCATCGTCTTCTTCCTCATTATCGGAGGTGTCCCAAATTGGCTCATCAGAAAAGGCCATAAGGGCAAATTGGTCATCTTCTTGGGTAGTGATGGTTTGGGGGCTATGAGGAGTATAGGAAGAAAATGATAGATGGATTGAACCGTCAATGCGTTGGTGAGTTATTAAAGATTTGACCTACCCACCATGCTCATCTAAGTGCAGCGATTGGTGTCTTGCAACATAGTAATCGTAGTCTTCAAACCCATCATGCTCTTTTAAGCGCAGCGGGGTCTTCAAATTTCTGCATAAAATAAAATATACATATATATTTTTTTGAATGTTGATTTAACTTTGATTTATTATGTTCATTTAAGTTGAGTTTAAGATCATCAGTATTTTCATTTGATTCTCATTAAGCTTCATGTCGGCCCAAATTCGATAGCCTTCCGGCGTCGTTCCTACATATGGGGCTGCATCGGGGACTGTTTTGACCTACCCACTACGCTCTTCTAAGCGCAGCGGTCGGTGTCTTGCGACACCGCAATCGTAGTCTTCAAACTCACCACACTCTTTTGAGCAGAGGGGTCTTCAAACACCTGATCACGACATAACTATCTTCCTTACCCTTAAAGCCAGCATGTGAAAAATGGAAGACAATTCTAACAAACTTGTGGCTGCTTAAATTAACATCATATTTCATTTTAGTTGCATCAATCTCATGCGTAATTGTTTCCCCATATTATTAAGTCGCTCTACATTTGATTGAGCCTTTGGTACATCTTCAAGAGAACACCATCGCCTTTATTACAAAGCCATTTCTGCAACACTGCAAGCTCATCTTCTTCAGGTTGTATTCTTGGGCAGAACGAGCCGCTTTTACTAGATGGAACACGTGAACTGGGATAGTAGGAGTAGTGGTGTGAGAAATTGCTTCCTCCTCCTCCAACTCTTCAAGTTCTGCTTCAAGTTCATCCTAATCAAAATCGGTTGTAGAACCAATAGGAGCAGAGAGTGCTTCTGATATGAATCCATATCCCCATGGCAATAACAAGAAACAAAAGAGAGAGAAGAAGGCCAAATTGGCTAAAGGACTTCACTGACATTCCCAAACTACAATAATAATCATCCTACAAGTAGTCCAGAAGAGAATAACAACAAGACCAATGTTTGCTTACAATAAGAGAATAAAGACTACGAGATATTACAAACAAAAATATCGACTTTACAACATATGAAATCAAGATAACATGCTCAGAGAAAGGAATTGCGAATAATAATAACAAGGCACGGATAGCTTAATCCAATCCAAGCCAATTATAAGACAAGCTAAAACCAATAATCCATAACAGAAATAACGGCCAGAAAGAATAGTAGAAGAGGCGGTAGCAAGAAATCAAGAAGTGCAACTGAATACACGACAAAGGCAAGAACCGTAACAGAATATAACAGAAATCAATTACAAGATGTAGAAAACCTTGATCCAAGACAGAAAGAAGAGTATAAATAGAGATCAGAGGAGAATGAGAGGGTAATCAAATTCTTATCAAGAAATCTCCTTCTGCCTGAGCTTCTTCCTTCTCCTCCCTCTTCTCAGCCTTTCCACTATTTTTCCTCACTGGAAAGACTCTCCTCGGTGGAATCACCGGCGAACTCCCTCTGGTTCCCTCTTTTCCCCCTGCTTTCTCTCTGGAGCAATTCGACGGCTCAAACGGTCGAATGAAACGACTGAATACCTTTTTTTCCTTTTCTCTGCTAAAGTTTCCCAGAAGGCCAATCAACTCGATCGATTTTATTCCACTCGGACTCATCCAAGATCTCCGCAAAAGACAGATCAAGTCGGAGGAGAACACACATCAACTAATAAATCGACAGGTAGGTTTAAAGACAAAAGGCTCTCGAACACAGACAAAGTGTGGAGAAAGAAGCAACAGATCTAACGGCCAATTCCCCGGCCAACAAACACTCGATCCGAGGGTTAGATCCGACTACCGTAGCAAAAGACGCCATCCAACGGCCCTTCTATCACCCGATAGACCATCAGAAGTAACTCAACTCACCGTTCATACCACTCGGCGAGTGACTCACTAAGCCAGAGCTAACTCAATTCAGAGCCCAATTGCATTGTTCCAGGCCCAATTCAAGGAAAAACTATTCACAACCAATAGAATTACCTTGTATTCGGTTAATTGCAGCTAATCAAGCTAATTCTAGCATTTACAATTTAATAAGAACCATATTATTGGTGCTCTCGTTGACTACATCACTCAACACAAATGGCAGAAGGCATAAGACACACAGCAAAGACCATAGATGAGTGCGTAGGAAGACTGAATAAAACAGATGAATAGATGTCTTCAATAACTATGATATTAAATGAAGTCTCAAGAAGACTATCATCTATTGAAGAAAAATTAGAAAGCAATCATCAAGAACAACAACAATCACAGGTATGTACTCCTCATAATCGAAATTTCCTTTCCCACAAACAACAACCACCACACAACAATGCGTGAAAGTTGATATGCCAAGATTCAATGGAGACAATCCTAGAGGTTGGTCGCTTAAAGCAGACCAATTCTTTCAATACTATAGCCTATCTGAAGATCAAGTTCTTAATTGCAGATACATGGATGGACCAAAGATTAAGGTATCAGTGGATGCATCTTAATAAACAGCTACACTCATGGACACAATTTAAAGAACAAGTTATTCAGAGATTTGGCCCATCTTTGTATAGAGATTTAAGGGGTGAACTTGCTAAATTACAACAGAAATCTACAGTACAGTAATTTTATAATGAATTTGAGGAATTGGCAAATCAGATATCACAACAGAAATCTACAGTACAACAATTTTATAATGAATTTGAGGAATTGACAAATCAGATATCAGGTATCCCACCTGAATTCTTACAGAGTTGTTTTGAATCAGGTTTAAGGCATGATATAAAAAGGGAAGTAAGAGCATTGTAGCCTAGTTCCCTACAGCAAGCCTTCCAGTTAGCTAAACTGATGGAGGATAGGCTAACTGATGAATTCACAATGCCAAGAAACTACAGAGCAAATCAAGCCCAACAAACTAAACAAACACCTTTACTGCCAACACCTCCAACAATCAATCAAAGCAATGTGATGCTCAATAAACAAAATATTCCCATCCAGAAACTGACTCCAACACAATTAGAAGAAAGAATAAAGAAAGGATTGTGTTTCAATTGTGAGGAAAAATATCACAGAGGGCATATATGTCAAGCCAAATTATTTGCCTTCATGATAATCAATGAGGACCAAGAGTATCAACTACAGCAAGATATTCAACCAGAAAGACAGTAGATACAAGAAGAAGTTTTAGAAACAAGCTTAAACTATCAGCCATTCAATCCAGGTTAAGACAGATGACATATAGGTTGTATAATTATAAATAGTCTAAATAGTTTTGACCATTGACTGAGCCTAGAATTATAATTTAGATATAGCCCAAACCTGTAAAATACTATAGGGCATAGTGCAAAGAAGAAATGCCAGAACTATAAGTAGAAGTTTGGAGGCACAACAAGCTTACCAATCTCAAATAAATGGCCATAAAGAATTCTCACAGAATACAGTCAACAACAATACCACATTACAAGGATAATACAGTGGTAGAAGAAGAACTACAATAAGGACAAATCTACGCCTACATCAAGAGAAGAAAACCCTTAGAGAAAGACCCTTGTACAACCAGACAGAAAAATCCAGGGGAAAAGATTGCTATCAAGTAATACTCCTAAGGTAGGAACTCAGCAATCATAAAAGGGCACGTCATTATGATGACCTTGAGGGCAAGGTCAAGGTGGGGGAGGGGAGTAATGATATGAATCCATATCCCCATGACAATAACAAGAAACAAAAGAGAAAGAAGAAGGCCAAATTGGCTAAAGGACTTCACTGACATTCCCAAACTACAATAACAATCATCCTACAAGTAGTCCAGAAGAGAATAACAACAAGACCAATGTTTGCTTACAATAACAGAGAATAAAGACTACAGATATTACAAACAAAAATATCAGCTTTACAACATATGAAATCAAGATAACATGCTCAGTTCGGAAAGGAATTGTAGAATAATAATAACAAGGCCTGGATAGCTTAATCCAATCCAACAGAAGCCAATTACAAAGACAAGCTAAAACCAATAATCCATAACAGAAATAACGGCCAGAAAGAATAGTAGAACAGAAGACTGGTAGCAAGAAATCAAGAAATCAATACACGATGTGAGGCAAGAACAATGTAATATAATAAATCGCCATAAGATGTAGAAAGCCTTGATCCAAGACAAAAAGAAGAGTATAAATAGAGATCAGAGGAGAATGAGAGGGTAATCAAATTCTTATCAAGAAATCTCCTTGCCTGAGCTTCTTCCTTCTCCTCCCTCTTCTCGCCTTTCCACGCTTTTTTTTTCCTCACTAAAAGACTCTCCTCTGGAATCACCTAAATCCCTCCCTCTTCCCCTTTCTCTGAGCACGGCTCGAACGGTCGAATGAAACGATCAATACCTTTTTTTCCAAGTTTCCAGAAGTCGCAATCAACGGCTCGATCAGCGCCATTTGGATTCCACTCAGACTCATCCAACGATCTCCTGCAAAAAGACAGATCAAGCCGACCGGAGGAGAACACCTGTAATCAACTAACAAATCAGACGGAGGTAGGTTTAAAGACAAAAGGCTCCGTCGAAACACAGATCCAAAGGTGGAGAAAGAAGCAACAGATCTAACGGCTCAATTCCCGGCTCAACAAACACTCGATCCGAGGGTTAGCATCTACTGTAAGCATAAGACGCCATCCAACGGTCCTTCTATCACCCGATAGGACCATCAGAACAACTCAACTCCGGGTTCATACTCCAAGGAGTGACTCATCGAGCGAAGCTAACTCAATTGCATTGTTCCCACATTGCCCAACTCAAGGAAAAAACTATTCACAACCAATAGAATTACCTTGTATTCGGTTAATTGCAGCTAATCAAGCTAATTCTAGCATTTACAATTTAATAAGAACCATATTAGCTTCCTGAATCTGTTTCATATTCTCGGTCGGCTCATTGATTTCATCCATAGTCTTGTCAACATCATCAATGTTAGTAGCTTTCTGCATAGCCTTCATTGCAGATGCTCCGATTCTCAAAGCATCAATAGTTTCAGTTGTAGCTTTGGCACCTTCTAACATTATCATCTAACCATGGATTCTTAATTAAAAGTTTCCTAACTGCTCGATTTGTTGTTCATAAAGCTTCTTCCTCTTCAAACATTCTATAGAAGCTTGTTTGTTCTTGGCTCTTTGTAAACTCCTTAGCCTTTTCAACTCCAATAACAGCCTTCTTCTGAAGAATTGTCTCTCCCTTTTTTTTCAGCATTTCAATTGTCTCGTTTAACTTGTCAAGCGTCGCTAGAGCATTGGTCTGCTCCTTGGGATTCCCGAAAAGTCGAGAAAACATGGCGGCCGGCTTCTAGACTCAATTCTCCAAAGAAAGATGCCAACCTCAGGTCACCAATCAAAGCCTTAATCTGTTGAGAGATGTCGTGTGGTTGGAGAACGGGAAGGGAGCTCGTTTGGTTGGAGAACGGGAATGAGAGCTGAAGGAGCAGATTTCCTACTTCTGTGTGATGCCCGATTACTTTTGGTTGGAGAAGATTGAGTCCGAGGGTTGGCAATGATCGAGATATGTCCTTCATGTCAACCAGAGGAAGTTGAGAATCTGGTTGCTCGATTTTTTCTTAAGAGCGGCAATGGAGGGAAATCGAGATCTGTCCTTCATGTCAACCAGAGGAAGGGAATATAGGAGAAAAGAGAGAATGAGAATAGCTGGTTGCCTCGATTTTTTCTTCTATTTTTTTCTTATCCTATTTCATTTAAACTGCTTTAACTCTGAAACTTCACATGGGCAAGTATGGGGATGTGATGTGGAGGCATGGGCATGATGCTTGGTGACTTTCTAGGCTGGAGAGGGCGGCAAAGAGATGGGCATAAGTGAGGTTTGACAAATGCATATGCATAGGGTTATGGAGGTAATATCTTATATACTCTGTGTATAGAAGTGCTGAGATGAGGAGTAATTGGCTGTAAAGTTAAGTGGATGTCTTAATATATATTCAGATTAATACTAATCTTAGTATATAATGATAAGGATTATAATTTATTTTTATCTTAATATAAATCCTTATCTAATTAATATAGATTCATTCTTATTTTTATGTAATTTACTTTGTAATTAAATTAAATTATATATGTATATAGTAATTTTAGAAGGAGTGATATAATTAGTATAATTATATATCTTAAAATTACATATGTATATATTCTTTTTTATTTATCATTTTATTTGCTCTCTCAGATTATGCATCATCATCTCGAAGTGTATGTAAATTTTAGTGAATTTTATGATGCAATAATCTAGGGTAATATAGGTGTCAATTCTAAGTTATTCTAATATTTTGGACAACGGTGTCCGTTCAATGATCATTTGTTGTTCGATCGCCAGATCACTTTCGAAAAAAAATAGCGATTATCACTTCCGGCCCGGCGTCGGTAGACTCATCCAATCGGGATTTATTTGATAGATTTCAATGTTTTGAAACCAACGGCGCAATCAATTTCACAAACGAATGTCATTTGGGCATTGTTGAAGCCGACCGGATATGCGCTCGCGTGATCGACGGTTGATCTGATTGATCGATCGCGGGATTATGAATATTTATATTTCCAATTTCAATATTACGAATGCAATGCGTCATCGATTGGCGGTCATTTCAACCGATTTGGCGATGTAGTGATTTCGCGATTTGCATTATCAGATGTCCGCCAAATTCATCTCAGAACGACTGAATTTACTAGCATACATAAGATCAACATATGCATAATTAAATGATCATTAAATTAATTACATTTAATATATATAATTTAATTTATTTTAATGATAATAATTTATTTATAAAACTTTTCAAAAATTTGAAGGCTTAGAAAAATTTATTATCATATGAAAATTTGACTTTATACGTCTCATTGCTCATACTTGGCCATTATCCTACTGTTTGTTTGCATGTGGAAACATAATAGAAAGTAAGTTTTAAATGAATCTTCTATCTGTACTGTTTATGAAACTTCAACGTAAATAAAATTAGTTCTATCTTGTTTGAATTTATATCTTAGTTCAAACTATATCTGAACTTTTGTTCAAACTTGATAGCCATATTTCACCAAAATCACACGCGTCCAATCACCATTGGATACAGATCGCTACGATCTGTCAACGGATTCCCTGGACCCACCAATAAGTACGGAAGACATATGCACGTGTGACTTGTCTACGGATACCAGTTTCGATACAATTATCCAGACAGAATTTCCGTTAATAGCACCCAGTTGGCCACACATGCCGTCTTCTAACTAACTGAGAAATAACGGCAGGGCACGGCACGCTCAGTGTTCAGAGACGGCACGGCCCTACCATTTAAGACGGTGTTTCTCCTGCTCAAAACACGGCCCCCTTCGTTTCTCTCCTGAAACAATCGAAGAAAGAGGAGGAGAAAGGAAGCGAATTAACAACAGGACCATCCGTCTTCTTCTTTCTCTTAACTAAAGCAAATGGCGGAGCCGATCTCGGAGTTCATGGCGGCTTTCAACCTTTTTGATAAGGACGGCGACGGTATGTGCGCGCACAATCCCCACCTCGATCGTTGTCCGTTCTCTGGATCTCATTCTTAAGGGTTTTTTGGAAGCTGGAGTTTTAGAACTCTTGTATTTACTGTATAATCAACGAATCTTTTTCTCTCTAAAATTTTCATCTTTCTTTTCGTTAATTCGCTCAATTGACTGATAGGGATGGAGGTTTTCATTCTCCAGATGGCGATTTCAGATTTATGAGGCATTATGAGTTCTTTCTGTGAGTACAATTGGGGGAAGGGGGCAACTTCTTTCCAAGCCTTTAATTTATGGCTCCAGGGACAGTTTAGCTAGATTTATTTGAGTCAGCTTTGTTGCTTCGGGTGGAAGGAGTAAGGAATATGTTATGTTCTAGGACTGACACTTTTTTTTTGAAACAACTCCTCACAATTTGATTGAGAAAATGATCATGATGATCACTGCTTTATCATACTATTACAGAGCTCTTCTTCTTAACCTTGTGTGTTAATACCGTTCATCGAAATTGAGACCTAAACATAGGAAATTGTTAAGCCAGGTTATATATATATTTCACTCTCAAACAAGTGGTTTTCATAATCAATGATTTAGGTGAATCAGATTAGTTTATGCAGCTTCTACGTCACATAAGTCTTGATATCTTATATCATATTTGATCAATGTTTTTTAGTGGATGACTCTGTCAAAGGCCCCACTTGGTTGTTTTAGTAGAAGTGATGCTCCATATGAAGAACTCTGTTATTACAGTTTGTGGGAGTATTGAGTTTAGTCCCACATCAAATTGTTGAAATAAACTTGAATAAAATGCATATTGCTTTTGTTGTACCAACTTTAATTTTGGTTATTTTACTGACAGGGTAGAGTTGCTTTCCATTTGTTAAGTTATACGATCGATAGTTTCTTACAATTTTGTTTTTCTTTTTGCTGATTTATATTAATATTATTCTGGTTCTTCTGAAGGTTGCATTACTAGTGAAGAGCTTGGTATAGTGATGAGATCATTGGGTCTAAATCCAACGGAAATGGAATTGCAGGACATGATCAATGTGGTTGATGCTGATAAAATGGCACTATTGATTTTCAGAGTTCCAGAATCTTATGGCAGGCAACATGAAAGTGAGTTCATCTCTTTTATCATAATTTCTATATACTAATCCTCGAGTCATGTCAGGCAATATTGCTTAGCTCAGGTAAAGACTGGTATTCACTAATTCGATATCCCTTTTCAATTTGTTTGTAGAATACTGCCCAAACTGGTAGTAGTTGATTTAGTTGAGTATATACTCATTCTTTCTTTCTAATTTCTTTTATTTTCTTCTTGTTTGTTTTCATTATTATGAAATTCTTATTTTCTTATATGACAAATTTTTTTGTTTGCCATTTGTGGTTATATGGTAAGTTTTAAGCTTTATAAGCTTTCTACTAGAAACCATACTTTGGATTCAAGCATTTGTGGTTGTATGGTAGGCTTTAAGCTTTATAAGCCCTCTACAAGAAACCATACTTTGGATTCAATTAATTAGCAACTACTCTTTGACTATGGTGAAGTTGACATTAATTAAAAATGGTGCTTTTCATGTTACATTAATTATGGCTCAATATTTAAAAAAAAAAATCCTAGAATATTCCTTTTCAAATGAAACATCAGATTGATAAGACAGATATCTTTTTTGTGAAGAATGAACACATCAACGTGATAAAGACTATCGGCCATAATAAAAAGAGTATATTTTTTTTTGTTTTCTCAAGTCATGGTTGGAAGTTTAATCTGATCACTAGTGTCAGTGTGTCATATCAACTTTGCTCCATTTTTTAACTACGTTGACCTTCACTTATGCTACGCAGTCGAATCGAGCTTATATGGTAAATTCGACGACTTGGATATTTAGAACACAATCGGAGTCAGATGTGCGAAACATCATCGAAATCAGTCCAAAATGACCTCCGATCGACAACGACTTCTTCATCACGCTCGTAACATCAAATTGGAATATAAATATTGATAATCTAAGATCAATCGACAAGAATCGAATGCCAACGCGCTAACACGATATCGAGTCGAGCGCGACGATGCCCAAACAACCTACATCATAAAATGCGCATTAAATTTTAAACGCCAAAAAAAACTACCAAATGACCGCCCACGCTCAATGACGAAGTCGAAATGTCGAATGATCGAAGCGAAAGACGAAATCGAGTACGATGGACACACCAAAATCGCCCAAAATGACCTTCAATCGACGAATGATTTTGTCATCGTTTCGAACGTCAAAACTGAATATAAATATTGCATACGACAAACCGTCAGCGATCGAGCGAACGCCAACACGATATCGGCGGGCGAGCATATAAACTAAATGAACTCCGTTCAGCGAAATTGTTAGTTTAAACGCCGAAATCTATCGAGCATCGTTTCAATTTCGACAGTGCGTGAAAATCGAATGGTTAGAAATGAAAATGCGATTTTGAGTTAAAATCGACTAAATTTGATCGTAAATCAACCAAACGACATTTGCGAAATAAATGATAACGCCATTTTGTGAAATTGACTAAATTTCACTAACCAAACGACCTCCGACTTTGGCGCCGTTGAAATGAACATCGAATAATATTGATATATATATTAATTATGTGATTTTAGCGGCATGAAATTGACATTAAGACTGATTAGACATTTAAAAAATTAATAAAAAAGCCTAATCTAATCCTAATGCCCTAAATACCTAAAACCGGTTCGGCCCTATTTCTCTTCGACCCGACCCGGCTCTCCCTCACGCAGACTATCCGCACGGAAGCCCGTCTCCTTCTTCATGCAAGAAGCCCTCGACCGAACGCCCGTCCCCGTTCGAACGCACGAACGGCTCAACCGAACACACGCTCCCGCTCGTCCGTCTCGCAACCACTCCCGCGCGAGCCCTCCTTCAACCGTTCCCACGCAAGACGCTCGGATCCTCCCTCAAAACCGCAGAAAACCGAAAGGAGGGGACTTCGAACCCACTGTCGTTTTCCCACCTCCTCCAAACCGAAAGACTCCTCCTGGCTCTCCCATTTCGGTTTTCTTCCTCCTATCTCCAAACCGCACAGTTCTATTTCCCTCTTCCTCTTCCTTCTTCTTCTTCTTCCTTCTCCTTCTTCTTTCCTCTTCTTCTTCTCTTCTTCTTCATCATCTCGATTTCTCTCTTTCCCTCACCCTCACCCTCACTAATCCGAAATCCTCATTTCTCCCTCTTTTCCTCACAAAACCGAAAATCCCCTTAGTTCTTCAAAACTGAAAATCCCTTCCATTTTCCTTTTGCTCACAAAACCAAACCAAAATTTCCTTTGCCAAAATCTGAAAATTCCCTTTGCCGAAATATGAAAATTCCCTTTGCCAAAATCTGAAAAGTCCCTTTGCTGCAGCCGAAGAGGAACACTATTATTTGGCAAGTTCTTCTCTCCCTCGATCTCCTTTCCAATTCACTTCATTGGAGAAAGAACATCATTAGACGGTTCTTTCTCGATTCATCTCCTTCCGTCTCTTCCGACCTTTCCTTTTGGAGAGAAACACCGTCATTAGTTTCTTCTGTTTCCCAGATCTTCATCTCTTTCGATCATTATAAGCGAAAAAAATGAGTCTAAACACGATAAATATATGAATGTTTATATGTATATGCTTGTTTTCTTTTGAAGTTCACAGCCATTAGAGATGATGAAAATCAACTACGGTGTCAGAAGATAATCTCATACGCTATTATAGAAAGTTCAACATCCGTTATGTCATTTCCCTACCGAATGCTTATCAAAATTTCAAAATTTTCAAACTTAAAAAAAAAGGAAAGAAAAAGAAAGAATCAAGATTCTTTTAAGAAAAAGAAACAAAAAATAAATAAATAATGAAACAATATGGAATTAAAATTGTATTAAACAAGTCAAATGAATATACAAAATAAATATAAATGTGAGCATAAGAAAAAATGGATTATTTATAAAGTCTTTTTTTTTATAACTTAGAATTGAAATGATTTTCAAGATGACCACGAGATGAATTTAAAAGAGATTAAATAATTCATAAATGAATTTGAGTAGGGGATTCAATGATTCATAAATAAATTAACTACTATGCTTCAAACAAAGAAGAGATGAACTCAATTTGATCAAAATAAAAGATTGATATATATATATATATATATATATATATATATATATATATATATATATATATATATATATATATATATATAAACTAACCTTGTGACATTATGCCTCACATAATTTCAAGGAAGATCTGATCTAAACATTGAAAATTTTTTATGAATTGAAACATAGACTTTAAGCATGGAATTCAAATGAAATCTGTAAGTGATCTCAATAGAATTCCATAGAATCTGAAAGCTTAACTTCAAGCGATAGAATGAATAGAAATAGCTCGTAAATAAATTTGTATTAAGTTCCATAATAATTAAATGACTCATTGGTAAATGTGAATGGTTATATCATTCTATGATTCATTAAAGAATTTGAAAAGAAAAGAAAGGAGTGTTATTTGCAATACGTTTGGAATATCTATATGATTATATATGAAACTCCTTATGTCTATGAGGACGAATAAAGTTTTTTATTGAATATTTCTAAGTGTAATCAATGAAGAACCAAATGAAAATGATTCTACATTTATATAAATACAAAATTAAATATTAAAATAACACAATGCCATCAATTGAACACTTAATGAACAAGACATTAATCAAGACATTCTTAAAGCGTGCCGGAATTATCTTTGAATATTTAGATGTGTAATGACGCCGCGAGTTTTTCGGGGTGGATGATCCGTTAACAAAACCTAAATTATTATAAAGATCGAGAAGTTAATTACGTGATTGAATGCCGATCTTATATTAAGAACAGAGTTGATAGGATCTAAAGTTTTCAAATATATTTAATTTAATCAATTACTACAATGATACGTGTTGAATGGTGATTTCAAGGAGGGATGCTTTATCAACGAAATGTGATTAATTTTGAATCAAATTAACTTAAATTAAGCATTCAAAACTACTTAAATGAAATTCAATCGTTAAAATATTAAAGCAAAACTCAATCTCCTTCCATGATTGTTTGTTGGGTGACAAATTAAGCTTAACTCACAAAGAGACAATGTCCAGTGTTATCTTATGTTTCACCTCGATCAATCTCTTGGGGCGTGGCACGTGTCCTCTCATGCGTGACTTGGCGTGATCAGATGATGTAGTTACGACCAGAGTCCTCTGATCGGGTGGTTTGGCCAGTAAGACTCCATTATATTACGATCGCGTAGTGTGGTATGCTTCCGATGGCTCGTTTGAGTTGTGAATCATGGGAATTACATGAGGGCAAAACCGCGTGTCGGTAGGTAGACTTAAAATTATCTCCAGAAACAAGCAGGGTCTACTGAGGATTTCTTGGGCACGTAATTCGTGTGTTCTTGATAAGGATCCGATCGGGTTGGGTTGACTACCTCCTACTAAGTAGGAGGGGCCATGACGTGGGATGGGAACCAGGATCTGGATCTGACACATCATCATTCCCCCAACCATCCGCTTTAAGCTAATATTGATGAATTTCATAAATTTCATAAATTTCATAAATTCTAAATTTTAAAACTCATATCTTTATTCTTCATTGCGCATTAAGTGACTAACGGTACTTTTCTCGAAGTTCTCTCTCAGTTGAGAGGGGAGTTAACTTATAGGGGCTTGTCTTTTAGAAATCTAGAACCAGATCTAAAGTCCTCACCAAATGAGGGCGAAATCTCTAGGTAGTGTCTTATCTACTATTCCATTTGTCTTCTAAAAATTACACCGACAACTCAAATTACACTCAATTCAATTTGTCAAAAGGTCGATGGCGAATTTTCAGAGCCCACACTGTGGTCTTTAATGAGTGGTATCTGGTTAAGGACCCATGTTTTTATTGTTTCCTGGTCTTTCTGAAGGAGCTGTATCTGAATAAGCTCGACATAATTTGTATTTTATTTTACTTTTGGCAAATTCTTTTTAGCTTATACTATCACGATCCTTTGGCACATATATGTTTTCTTTATTAGAAAGAGATTGATGCGATTTGATTCTCCCCGTGCTTGTATGTTGCTGCTTTCTCTTTTTTTTTTTCTTTTGCTCAAAGTTACTAACTCATGCCCGTCATTAAAGGGCACTGATTTTGAGGAGGAACTCAGGGAAGCATTTAGGATCATTGATAAGGATCAAAATGGCTTCATTTCAGCAGCAGAAGTAAGCTCCTTTCTCTCTCCCAAACCACAATCAAAATGGAAGTCATTGAAACTTTGTTATGGGACTGTATTATCTCACGTGTAAAGATAATAGATGTATTTTCTAATGTACTAACTGAAATTTGTTGTGTTGTGGAACATGGAATTGTTTGAGTAGCTGCGACATGTGATGGCAAACCTTGAAGAGATATTGACTGATGATGAAGTTAACGAAATGATACGCGACGCAGACCTCGATGGAGATGGGCAGGTCGACTATTACGAATTTGGGATTATGATAAAAGACAAGGTAGATTATAGCTTCCCTCATATGGCAAACACGCTTTAATTTTTTCAAAGCAGGTATCAAAACAATTTAAGACTATTTATATTAGAGTTTTTGACCCGAAGTTCTATTGGCTTGGAGTGCGACATATGTGATACAACTTAAATTATGATTTTTTTTTGAGAAATTTGTGATGATAGAAGATCCCATGAACATAATTTTGGTATTGATTCATATATTTTTTTGCATGCATTTATGTAGATATAAATTAATATTTGCAATCATATTATATGAGCCATCTCTTTTTCTACTTGTAACCTTTTTTTTTTACGGATCTTTGAATCTAGAGTTAAAGATCTTTTAAATATTAAGCTAACAATCGAGAGCTCAGAATGCTCTTATAGATGATAGCTGCCAGTAGTAGGAGGGTGAACTACTTCTAAGATGAAGGAGTTGAGGGATCCTATTCATGGATCAAAATCAGCAAGAAGAGAAAAGTGCTCATCAAAGCTATGGACATGAATGATATGAAATGCTTATGAGATCTAATGATTTTATAAGATGAATTGCCATTCATTAACATCTTTAAATAACTCTTTTACATGATACTGTGAACGGATTTTTAGAGATAATCGAGTATTTTATTAAGTTAATAATTTTCACATGGCGTGTTTATTTTAATTTTCATCTTTATGTTTTAAGAATTTGTGTTCAATTTTTTTTTTTCAGGTGATGAGTCTAGCAGACAACTACGATGGGGGTCAACAGTGAGTCTGATACTGGATCTTAATATAGATGCATATTAAGGTTTATTTGTGTTTTTTTATGTATATATTTTACAGTTTAAATACTTTTGAGAAAATGAACCATAATTGACCTTATACCTTCCCAACATTATCATCTTATTTTAATTTTCCTTTACATTTCAAAATGTTGATTGTATTTTTCTTTATACTTCAATGTCTAATGAAAGTATATTTGTTGAGTTGTTTCTTTCCAACTGAATAAATTAACTTGGGAAGATGCTTAATTGTTAATGATAAATTAATTATAACATAATATAAATTTATTTAAGTAATTAGTTCATTAATGTTGATTAATGCATAGTTATTTGCTTTTATGACTCAATTAATTACAATTATATAATAATTTCACAAAAATTTTAAATATGGAGAGAAGCATGTTAATTGCTATTCTTTCACATGAAAACAGATCATGATTTTATTTTTGACGTACTTTTCAATCATGCAATATTCAATTGGCAAATAGAGATCATTTTCCTTGAACTATTTCATAAAAAATAATATGCTATACTTGGCATTGACTGTATATCAATAATACAAAGATAATATCTAAATAAATTGTTTGAAACTTTCATTTGTTTTTAATGATATAACATTAATCAAATTAAATGATTTATTATTATTATTCATAGATGGACTTTAGGGTAACATGAATGGATTTGATTTCAATGAATTGTATATAAGTAGTGATTTTTGAGGGGAATTATAAGTCACCGATTTTCTTCATCAAATTTGAAGATAATTTGAAAATTAATTTTAAAGATATTTATTAATTAAACTATCTGACACTTATATTAGTATGCATTAATTTAAAGTATTAGAGATAAATTATCAATTTTTAAAAATATTTTTAATGATTAATATCTTTTTTAATATATATATATATATATATATATATATATATATATATATATATATATATATATATATATATATATATATATATATATATAAATATTTAAAAAAAGTTCTCTATCATTGACATCCACCAACATCGGAACTTTGACAAAAAGGAGCCGCATGATCTTACCTTTATTATCCGCACGAAGGAAAATGCCCTGTTTGCGTAACAGCGTAATGATTTATTATTCAAACTCTTAATTAATTTATTCTCACTAGTTTTTTTTTGGGAAAATTAAGGGCGTTTGCCCAATTTCATTCAAATTATAAAACAAAGTTAAAAATTACATGATCATACGATCAGTCAAGCGTAAAAGCAGAGGATTCAAAAGAAATTCTTGACTAGGAAACAAATAAGATAGACAAAAAATTGATTAAACAATCATAATTATCAATAAGAACAATATCGGTGGAGTGAACTGGAGAACTCCTGCAAATATTTTCCACACCAGGGGTCCAGAAAAACATAATAGAAAAAGCTCCTGAGATACAAATAGCCAAAAGAATAAGGGAACCAGATATCAGCAACATTTTCCACAGGAGCAAGGAAACACATCTTCCACGGAAAAACTCCTGCACCATCTCCCAGAACACAACTTAGGAAAAGCTCCACAAATAGCCAAACACATTTTCCACCCACAGGAAGCACATCTTCAACCATAATAGTTTAGAGGGTAAGGAAAAAATAGAAGTGTCCACTCATTCTGAGGATCTGGGAGGAACAAAGTTCGATTTCCAAGGAGACAAAAGAACTCAGCACTATTTGTCTCATCATCTCAGTATGGACCACGTTCTCCCAAAGAAGGAAAACCACCGCAAAAGCAGGAAACCGCAAGAAACTCCAACGAGGGAATGATCATTTCAAAGAAAGAAAACCGAAAACACCATTAAAAGCACGATCAGAATCGATTTTTCCCATTGTAAAATATGTAAAATGGAGTGACCAATTTTCTCTAAATTTCCACCTCTAAGCTTGTGAGCAATAATCTGATTTTCAACATTGATTGAATTGGAAGGTGAGAGTGAAACACAAAATTTCTCTCTTTCCAAATACATATTCTTTGCAATAATAAGGTAACAAAGTCTAGCAATAATTTTATGATGAAATCCACTACATCACTTAGTAATTGAGGGAGAGTGGTTGGCATAAGAATAAGATCACGCAAGGAAATCCTCTTAATAAGTCTCATAGGGGGCATTCAAAGAATAAATGATGAGACTCCATTTCAATATTGCAAAAGAGACACACATGTACCCACACCCAAACCTCTTACGGCAAGAACATCAAGATTTTCAATCCTTTTAGATAGGCCATCCAACAAAACAATGCATATTAGAGCAAAACCTTTGAACCAAACATTAACCCATTAGATGGTATCAATTCAAAATAGAGTTAAGAATCACTTTTGAATTGAGAATAAGTAAGCATCCATAGTATAATATCGAAAATTGCTTTGTGAAAAATCCTTGAAAATTAAAACACTCAATGGATACAAGAGGCAAGCTAATGGGATATTCACAATCCATCTAAAGTAAATCCTTAAATGATGCATTCGGTAGATTAAATAAAGTCAATTACTCCCTAGCATTTCATATAGAGAAAATCCCTTGCACCAAGGATCAAAATATAAAGATAAGGTAGAATCTTCACGGGTGACATCCCATTTACTCTATGTTGGCGAATTAGCATAAGCTCCTTCAAAGAGGAGAATGTCTTCTAGAATCCTTTCTCCATAATGATATATATATTTCAAGCGACATTGAGCAAAAGGAGAAGAGTTATTAAGAATTTTCCAAATACTTTTGATTTTGCATAAAGTGTTTAAAGTATATAGAATATAAACCGGTGCCACCCTTATTTGGCGTTAGTTTTGCTCCAAGATATCAAATGCAATTTCCTTGCTTCCCATTGTGATAAAAGAAATTAGCCATTAGAGATGAAATCCTTTTCAAAATACATTTAGGAAAAGAAATAGATCTCAAATAGTTAAGATAGTTATTAATGAGGCTCTCAAGTTGAAATCTCAGAAGCGGTAATTTGCTTTTCCAATGCAACCATTGATGAATCTTATCGAAAGAGAATTGTAGTGATAGGATTTAAGCCTCGATATTAAGAGGTAAGCTAAATATTTAAAGGCATGGATCCAACATTAATATTGAGAATCTCTCCAAAGAGATCAAAAGTGTGCCTAGATTTAGAGAAGCATATCAGTGATTTTCCTCCATTTACTTCCAATCCATGGTATTCAGCCATTTTAATCAAAACCTCTTTTCAAAGCTAGGATGGATCTTTGACAAGCAACTCCCATAACTAAAAGATCATCAAGAAGAGAAGGTGAGAGGAGGATCTTTCCTCCAATTTGATAGGTAAGAAGTTTTTAAGTGATACTTCTATAAGACAAGAAGAGAGAATCCATAGCAATAGTAAATAAGAAGGGAGAGAGGGCAACCTTGCCTTAATCCATTTGAGGAGTGAAAAAACCTTTAATTTCCCGTTAAGAATGATTGAAAATGGAATATCATTAATGCAAGCATGGATCCACTTAAGGAACTTAGGTGGGAATCCTTTTGAGTCATTCTGTAATAGAGGTTAACAAGGTCAAAGGCCTTTCTTAAATCCAACTTAGCTAAAAAGTAACGACTTTTGTCCAATTCATAATCTCATGAGCCAAAGATATGTTATCATATGTCTCTCCCTTTAATGAAAGCAGGTGTGCTTTATGAATAATGAAAGGTAGAACTTGCTTCAATCTATTTGCTAGCACTTTAGCAATCACCTTATAGAAAAACAACATAGAGAAATAGGTAATCGATAATGAATTGGAATGCTTCATCTTAGGGATAAGAGTGATAAGAGTATGCTTGAAGACTCTTGGAAGCTTTCCAACCTAAAAAAAATAATGAGCAGCCAGCAAAAACTGTTTCCCAACTATATCCCAACAAGAGGTAAAAAATTTAACATTGAAGCCATCCGGGCCAGGGGATTTATTCTCATTAAAGCTGTGTAGAGCATCAAGAATTTCCTTATCAGAAATATCTCCTTCCAACATAGAAACTTGTTCAAGTGAAATACTTTGCCCAATTGGAATGTTATGCCTTGAAGAGTCAAAATTCTTAGGACAATTAAAGAGATCATAAAAAGAGTCACAAATCTCATCAGATAAAGACTTAGAATCAGAAATCAGTCCCCTTGAAGTATTTAGACTTCTAAGCCGATTAGCATTTTGTCTTTCTTTGATCGAGCTAGCGAAGATCGATCATCATCGAATTGGTTAACCAATGTGCTTTGGCTCTTTGAGCAGCCCATAAGGATTCACCCCTAATCAACTCAATATATCTTGCTTTTATATTTTTTGCTTCTTGTATAAGAGAAGAGTTAAAAGGATCCCTTTCCAAAAGCAGGAGAATGTCTTCTTGCTCGGTTTTAACTGTGTTAATTTGACTTTTTATGGATGTAGATGCCCATTTTTTCTGCTTAAGAAGTGTTTTGGAGAGCTGAAGCTTCTTTGAGAGTACATAAATAGGATCCCCATTAAAGAAAGATTTCCATGCTGTGCTAATAGTCTCCTGAAAGTCACTATAGTTAACCCAGTAATTCCTGAACATAAATCTGGTCGAGGCTTGCGGTAGATTATCCATATGTAAAATTAGAGGGGAGTGATCCGAAGACAAAGGAGCAGATGTCTTATAGCTGGTTACAGGAAATTGCTCTAGCCAATCTAGATTACAAAGAGCTCTATCAATTTTTGAGTAGATTGGACGGTCAGCTTGCTGATTAGACCAAGTATAAAATAAGCCAGTACTAGGGAGATCCACCAATCCACAATCATTTATGCAATCTCTAAAATCCTGGAGTTTGCTATCAGCCACCAGGTTACCACCAAGCTTTTCCTTATTTGAAATGATACAATTAAAATCCCTAATGATAAGCCATGGATTTTGAATAGATGTAGATATATCCCGAATAGAGCTCCATAAAGATCTTCTTTCATTCACATCATTGTGTCCATAAACAAAGGTTATATAAAGTGGATAATTATTAGAACGATAAACCCATGGATAAAGCGAGAGCTCATTGAAATAGTGTTGAATGAAAAAGCATTTGAGTTCCATTTTATCCATATACGACCACCAGAACAACATTCAAAATTATTTGAACTATTCTCAAACTGAAATAAAGACAGCTTCTTTAAAAGAAGATTATCAGTCAAAGATGGAGATGAAAGCTTTGTTTCAAGAAGACAAAGGAGATCAAGGTTATAATCCCTAATAATACCTTTAGTCATTCGGTCTTCCTTGCAAGAAGACCACGGACATTCAACAACCGATTCTTGGATTGATCATTATTGATAAGAGGGTTATTTACCCCTTTTTTCTTAGAGCTAGTTTTAAAACCCCTTGCGATTTGAAGGGGCTTTAGAACCTTTTTTGATGTAAGTGCAACCTTACTAGGAGTGTTGGTAACTTTGGTAAGATTGGCTCGATTTGTGGCGGCCAGAACGGGTCAACATTCCATGTGTATAAGAGCTGGAGGGATCAGTATGATGAGGAAGACCATGATCTATCGTGGGATTATCAGCATTATCCAAAGCATCTTCCAAAGGAGGTGAAGAAGCGGGTAGCTGATTTAAGTCATTCAAAGCAAGGTTTAGACCCGAATTTATATTTTCAGAGTCTAAATTCTTTGTAGAATCAGAAGGGATTGTCGTATGATCAGAATTAACCAAAGCCACTTTAGGAAGAGTAATTGGGTGAGTTTTAATGGGTGGCGAGGGCTCTACTCCTACCAGGCAATGGGTCTTTTTTTCCGTTACTAGGACAAGTAGCGCCATCATGTGAAAAGGATTTGCATCTAGAACATGCTTTAGGTTTCCAATCATAAATTATCTCCTGTTGATACTTGCATTCAAATTAAGTGGCGAATTAGGCTGAGAGGTCGGATTCACTTGGACACAAATTGACGAATGTAACCCTAGATTTGACGCCTTGATGGGTTATCAACGAAGAGGGATGCCAACCATACTAGCCACCTTAGAGAAACCAGTTTCATTCCAACAACAAAGAGGAAAATTAGGAAGTTTGATCCACAATGGGATTTCTGAAATATGCTCCTTAGATGGTCTAAATTCCCAAGACCATTTTTGAAAGATAAAAGGTCTTCCATTCAGAAAACAGGCGCCATGATTCCAAACCAAATCATAATCCTCTTGACAATTAAATTTAAAAAGGAAGAAATCACCTTCAAGAGTAAGAAGTTCCAGCTCACCCTTAAATTTCCATTTCTTGTGCACAGCCGCAAGAAGAGCCCCATAAAATGGTCGTCTACCAATGGCATGACCTATTAATGAAAGATTCCAATCTTTCTGTCCTTCCAACAGTTCAGATTCAGAGAAGCTAACTTCAAGAAGCGGGGGGGACATAAGAAAGAGCTACCGATTTGTTGTTATCACATTGAGAACCGAGAAGTTCTTTCCAATTTCGGGTTAAGGGAGGGGCAATGGGTCGGATGTCAGTAGGAATCTCCCCAGAGGGAGAGTTGGGAGATGAAAGCAAAGGGAAATCTGAATGGTTGTAATGAGTGGCCATAAGAGAACAGGGATGGAGCAAAGAGGGAAAGAGGAAAAAAAGAAAAAAAAAAAAAAAAAGAAAGAGAGGAAAGAGTGAAGAGCCTCCGGCAAGGCGCGGAGGCTACTAAAAAAAAGTCGATGTGGATTACCGTCGAGGAAAATCGAAGCCTGGTAGAAAAACCTTAAAGCCAGCCCCCGGAGCATTCGCCGCTGCCTCTAGGGTTTCCTCATGGCGGACCGTCGGCAGCTTTTTCATTAACTGGTTACTGCTTCCGTATCCTGATTTATTTATTCTCACTAGTTAATGACACAGAAATTTGTCACGAGGATCGAAAAGGATATTGAAGGCAAATATGGCCCATCGGTAAAGCGTGTCACGGGAAGGATAGAGAAATTTGGCTTTATATGAATGATCATACACAAAAATTGATTAAATATGCAAATTATTTAGTTATTATACATTTTTTTAAAAAAAAAAATTGAATTAAATATACTCTTTTTTACTCATTAATCATGGACTGCTAAATGAAATAAATTTAAATTAGTTTAAATTTAATCTTGAATTGAATGTGAACTAAATCTTTTATATAAGCATTTAAATTTTTTACGTGAGTTTGGCAATGAGGGCGTTGGTAAGATTTGATGGTGTGTGAAGTAGAAAGATATTAGGAGAATGAGGTTCAATAATGTGTAGAGGAGAAGGGCGATGGCGAGATCTAATTGCATGTGAAGAAGAAGAAGAAGAATAAGAAGAAGAATTCTTGATGGAAATGGATGGGATCAAGTGGCATGCGAGAGGAGAAAGGAGAGATATCAATGAGATCATTGATGAGTTTCATTCATTTCTTATTGGGTAAAGATTTTGGTAGGAGTGACATTGTGAGTGAGAGGAGCCTATAAAGCATGGAGCTTGGTGAAGGCATCGATATGATCAGTAGTGACGTGCAAAGGTGAGGAGTTTGCAGGGTGAAGGCATTGACGTGAGCGACAACAAGTGAAGGAGCGAATGAGCTCGCTAGGGAGAATGTTAAGACTAATCTTGAATAAAGTTTCAAATAAAGGTTTGAGTTTGAATAATATTGAACTAATTTTGTTTACGATGGATTTCAAAAACCAATCCACAAATATAAGGGAGGGCAATTTCATCTTGATCAAACTTGGAGGCATATTTTCATAAGAAAATAAATAGTGTTAATATTTTTTCAATTACATATACTAAGAAGCATATAAAGTCCTTTTGATATCGAGAAACTAATGACATCAAAAATTCCTTTATTCAAGTCCAAATAATCAGTTATAAAGTACTTGAAAACATAGTTAGAAACTTCATGATATTGTTTAATTGATCAAAGATCTTTTAATAGTTTGTGCTTATAGCCACAACGAGCACCTCATCCAATGTAATCCAACATGCCTAAGATTACTCAATTCTCATATCTTCAAGCATATAATTTCTAATGAATCTTGTATGATCAAGTGGCTTAACATAAGTAGCCCAACGAATTGTTTAGAGACTTCAACTAAAATAATTAGGAAGCTAAACATAGTTTGCCATTCTACACATAAAGGGACCTCGGCCAAGAAATTAAGAAAGCTTAAAGATTCAAAAAAAATTCTTGAGATCTTTTAGATGGCCAATGTCGACGATCACTATCAAAACTGTTAAGCGTCGTCATCTAACTGTCATCACTTAATTATGATTATTATCACTCTAACTAATTTTTTTAATTATAATTACTTAACTACAATTACCTAATCATAATCTTTGAACTACAATTACTTAATAATTGTCACTTGACAATCATTACCCAAATTCAATTGTTTGATTGTTGTGATATGATCAATGTCATTAGACTAAATCATCTTGATGCATGTTATTGATACCAACAATTATGTGTGCACACTATCACTAAGAAGATTGACCCATGTTATTGATAACAATAATTACTCCTACCAAATAGGCAGAAATACATTATTAACACTAATTTCAATACATATTACTACTAACAAAGTTAATGCACATTTTTGATACCAACATCGATGCTTCTCATCACCAATATGGTTGATGTGCACCAATGATACTACCACCAATGCCAAATATCCACACCAAGACTTGTAAGTAATGAGCTTATTGCTCTTTAGTCTTCCATCATCTAAGAAGAACAATCAAACATATCACTAGCAATCTCTAGTATATAATTCCAATGCCTAAAAACTCTTTAAATTTCTACCTTGAAAGGTATCACCTTAACTTATGCCTAATGTATTATATTAACATCTTCCTTAATTGTGAGGAATGACATCATCTATAATTATGGTATGTATTAAAAAAATCATTTCAACTAAGTTAAGCCTTATAATTTTTCCCCAATTTGGATTTTCGTTCAAAAAATTGCAACTCCTAAGAGTTGCTCTCGACCTATCTTATGTGTACATTTTTGTACTGTGATAAAATAAAAGATTTTCTCTAATATATTCACATTCATATAAATGTATGTATATATATATATATATCATAGTGAATTCTTTTTTCTGCTTATAATTTATTTAAATTTTTCATTTAAATTTATATATTTTAAATTTGTATTTATTATTCCCTTTGTTTCTTTTATTATTCATCTCTTTAATCATAACAATCTATTTAGAAGGATAAATCTGTCTTACATAACTCCATTTAAGTTGCCAAGGACTACTGAAAGAGTTCAAAAAAATGACTCAACATTTCTTTTAATATAAAAATAGCACATCACATCTTCAACAAATGACTTGAGTATTCAAATATTTAAGCTCTCAATAAAACTTCAAAACAGTATGGAGACCTTCATAAATTGTTGTTACTTATGAATTATTTTAAAGAGTATATTATTCTAAGAATATTTTATTTAGTTTCAAATTTTATTTAATTCTTTCTCACTTACATGTAGTTTTTTTTAAAGAATAAATTGATGAAAATTGGGTCAAGATATCCCCACTATTTTTTAAAAATGAATATAAAAATCAATTATTTTTTTTTGACGTTGATATGATGTAACAATCAAAGTTTTTCAATTATAAGTCTTTATTCAATTAATAATTAGTATTATAATATTTAAATATAAGTTCAAAATTATATTTTCCCTTTAATATTGTTAAGCCTGTGGCATGCATACCTTAAAAACTTGTAAGAGATTTGATTATTAATTTTTTTTCTATAAAAAATTAAAAGAATATTTATAAATTTAAAATAAAATAATTTAAATGACTTTGAACTAAATATATGTGATATTAGTTTAATTTTGTATACATTAGAGGGCTTTTATTGATGGTATGTATTTATCAAGTTAGATTTGCAAATGAAGTTTTTTATGTCTCTCTAATTTATTATAAATTTATCTATAACAAAATTATCATTAAATTAATTACAAAATTTGACTTTGATGGCATGTATTTAATTTATTTTAATGATAATATTTTATTTATAAAACTTTAAAAAATGTATTATCATGTGAAAATTTGACTTTATATGCTTCATTATGCTCATACTTGGCCATTATCCCTACTATTTGTTTGCATGTGGAAACATAATTGAAAGTTAGTTTTAAATGAAAGTACACCTTCTTCTATTTGTAGACTACTTATGAAACTTCATTACAAATGGAATTAGTTCTATCTTGTTTGAATTTAAATCTTAGTTCAAACTAGATTTGAACTTTTGTTCAAACTAGATTTGAACTTTTGTTCAAACTAGATTTGAACTTTTGTTCAAACTTGATTTGAATCTCATTCTCATCATTTTTGAATGCTTTTGAAAGCTCTTCTTCTCCAATACATGGCACTAACTCACTGATGCATTTATTGCAAGCTTTGTTGTATGTCCCGTGAACTCTTCTTCTCTGTAACATCGTGTCAGTCTTGAGATGCCGTCCTCTTGAACTTTGACATCAATTCTATGAACTTCGTTTCTCATTCTCATGTTGTTGGTTCCATGATTCCTTGCATGCCCTTCTAATCCCTATTTTTCTTCACAAACCATCAGTTGCATGATACCTTCCCTCAAGGGTTTATGCACACATAACAAATTGCTCTCTCTTCACATGTTATCGATCTCATAAATCTTTTTGAGCATTGCCTTCCATTAAGTTTGTGACCTTGTTGGAGCAAAGTTTGAACTAGGTTCTAACCCATATTTGATGGACGGTTCAAATCGACTTTGAAGTACAGTAAGGTTCGAACCAACTTTAAGCTGAGGTTTAAATTCAAATCAATTTGAGTTAGTTTCAAATAACTTATGACTAATTTAACTAGATATAAAAGGACTATATATATTAATTTAAAATTAATGATGTGATGTTAAATTTGAAGATTGTACGATGATAACTATCAACTAGGATATTACTTCAAAAGTTTAGATTTTCCATAAATGAGCATATATGTTTATTCTCGCCGCCCATCTCTTTCTACGAGCTCGAACAGCTGCGAAGAACCCTAGAGGTAGCCGCCCCCCTTTGAGGTAAGCGCTCCTGGCTCTCTTCCTTTCTCACATTGCCTTCCTTCGTCTTAACTCAAATCGATTGCCCAAAGTGGCATTGGCTCTATGGGGTGAGGGGGTTTTGAAACCCGAGCAAAGTTGAAAGGAGTGGATAGATTTACTTCGGATTAAATATCCTATTTTTTGTGGAAAATGATCGCTAGTGGCGACTAATTTAGAGATTAATGATTAGTATGCGTTTTAAAATTGATTTTCTTCGTTGGAAAGAAAGCCTCCTACTAACTACTCCAAAAAATCAATTTCAATATGTACACATAAAAATAAAGAGTGAGAGATATAGAGAGTTTTTTTTAATAATTTAAAATCGTCTTGTCATATATCACACTTTTTAAAAATTGAATATTTAAATTTTGAGGAGTTTGGTAACTAATTAAAATTTATTTTATTTTTACAATAAATCTCTCTCTCTCTCTCTCTCTCTCTCTCTCTAAATTAGATAAATAAAATAGAATTTGACTTTTTAATATATTCCATTAAATTCAATTTTTAAGTTATGTTTGTTGCATGCCACAATTTCATGATAGTAGAATAGTATTTTATATTTAGCTTTGCACGAGAGTGGAGTGCACTCACAGATAATAGAGAACAGAACAAAAGATATTAGAATTTTTATATGAAAAAATTCTAGAAAAAAGGGAAAAAAAATCATGAGGCTTAAGTAAGTTAAAATATTCCACTATATATATTTTGAAGTACAAAATTTCAATCTTCCTGATAACTAGATTATAAGGATGTATTTGAGAAATCAGAATATGAGAGTTCTTGAATATAGTTATACGATAAAAGTTGTGCAACATTTGTTTGTGGTAGTCGGTGACCGGTTGGTAATGGTTGGCAATACTTGTGGTGATGATAGACTTAAGTTTCTTGCTTTATCTATAGTTCTCTCTTGTATTTCTGCCAAGTTCTCTTCTAACTTTCCTCCACTCTTAATGGAGTCTATTTTAAGATTTTGAGAAGATTTTGATAAGTGTAGTCAAAATCACAAAAGACTCCATCAAATGGTTCATATTGATTTCCTTGATCACAGATAGGTTTTTGGTAAATTTGATCATTTAAATGATCTTCAATTTTGATGACCTTAGACTTGTTGGATTCATCTCATCGAGCCACTCGATTATAAGCACACAAAATTTAAAGGTCTAATTAATTTCTCAAAGTCTTAATTTATACTTTTCGGGTATAATTTAAGCTCATTTAGACTTGATTTGACTCAATTTTGATGACGAAGGACTCGACTCACTAAAACATTTAATTCAAGTGCTTATATGTACTGTTTTGAGACTCATGCTTACTTTGATAAATTTTAAATTGACATATCAATGTTTAATCTTGAAGCATAAAATGTAAATTAAATTGGTTTTTATTCGTCAAAACTGTTGATACTACAAAGGGTTAATTGCATAAAATTATCTATAGATTAGCTTTTTTTTCGGGGTTGAAGTAAGATGATTTTAAAACTCTACAAATAAGAATAATAAGTTTATCTCACAACTAATCATGAATTACATGTCATGATTTCTTTGAATGGCTTCTACATATGTTTTTTTAAACCAATTATAATATATTATTCGCGTTTGTTATAATTATATCAAGGTTTCATGGTTTGATAGTAATATCAATGTTTCAACAAATTCAAATATATACATAATTTATTTAATTTATGAGAAATTTATATACATAGCACATAATTCTTAAGCATTTACATATCTAATACCTAAACCTTGATATTTACAAAAATAACACATTTCATGAGCATAAAATGATATATTTTATATTTAAAAATTAATAATTAAGCTATTTTTGATGCAATAATAAATATTTAAATAATATTTTTATAAATATTAAAATTTAGATGTTAGATATGTTAATATATAAGAATTATCTGCTAGGTAAAATTAGGTAAATTATTCTCCATATTTGTAAGATGTTAAATCGATTATACATTGAAACATGTGGCTTTTATATCTATTTACTAAGGCATATTTTTAATTGGACAAATATGAAATAAAAATTTTCTGGACCAAAATACCCCAACGTTCATGTGGCTGTAGAAAAGATATAGATTAGTTCGAAATAAAAATTTTCTGGACCAAAATACCCCCAACGTTCATGTGGCTGTAGAAAAGATATAGATTAGTTCGAGATAGAAGTTTGAACCAAATTATAATTGATAGAGGGAGAATACAACGCGTGAATACTGCAACACCAACCTTAACACCTACTCCCACCATTTCCTAAATTCAGGAGAATAATCAGCTCCTTTTCATTTTCTAATAGCCAGCACATTCTACTAAATTAGATTAAAAAATATAATTTTTTTATAAAAATTCTCTAAAAGGCAGCTAGACTATAATTTTTCAAATGACACTATTGACCTCCACACATGTCATAAGTTGAGTCAAGCTCACAAGTTAAATTCAACTTGACTGAACGATAAGATGGCTCAAAATAATGCGATTGACCTTCACATATATGTAATAAACCAAGACAAGCCTACAAATGAATTGACGGACTGGAGGTGATAAAGAAATCGAGGCTCAAATGTTGGATGTTCGAAAAATGATCTAAATGACCTCCGATCGACGAACGACTTCACATCGCTCGTAACATCGAAATCGATCAATATAAATATCAGAAAATCTAACGAAAATCGACAAGCACTGAAATATCAATGTGTCGACGCGCATATCAGAGTCGGGAAGTTGCGACAATGTCCGAACGACCTCCGTTTATAAAATTGATCACGACGTTAGCTTCGAAACATCAAAATCTATCAAATGAGACCGCCCACTTCAATTCTCACGACGAACGTCGAATGATTGTCGGTACGCAAATCAAGGCGAAATGAACAGACGCCACCAAATCAACCTATGACCTCCAATCCGAATGACTTCGCCATCACGCTCATAATATCAAAATCGATATAAATATCGCACTGATAAACCGAAAGCGCCGAAATCGCCAATACACTCGCACATATCGAGATCGAGGACCAACAAGGATCAAACAACCTCCATTCACGGTTGATTGCACCACGGCTTCAAATACCAAATCTATTAAATAAGACCGACTATCGCATCAATGAAAGCGCGAAAATCGAGCGCCGAAAAGCCGACGACACGATTTTGAGTTAAAATCGACACAATTTGCCGACCAACCAAACGTTTCGATCGCTAAACGACTATTGCCGCTCGTAACATCGTATTCTTAAATCAATATATATATATATATATATATGACTATTATTTACCAAAGAATTCACATTAAAATCATTTAATAAATTCAAATTTATTTAAAAAATTACTAAATTATCCCTTATGTTCAACCGTTCCCCCCTATTCTCAATTTTCTGAAAAAGAAAATTGCCAAAGAAATAAAAATAAAAAATAAAAAAACTGAAAAACAATCACTCCGCCCATTCCTCCCTCATTCCCTCCTCATTCTCTCCCATATTTCTCTCTAGCACTCTCACGCCGAAAATGGAAAAACAGTAATCTCTCCCACTCGGTTTCCGCCGTTCCTCCTGTCTTCCGACGCAATCCGCTGTCCCGACGCAAAACGCGTGTCCTGCCTCCAAACTCTCGGAATCCGCGTTGCCTCCGCACGACGGCAACCCAGCCTGCTGCTCCAGCTCCATTTCCGACGGCCTGGAACTGCTATTCTGTGTCCTGTCGCCTGCAATCCGTGCTCCACCGCCTGACCATCACCTACTCTGTCCGCCATCCTGCAACCGTCTCCTGTTCTCCAAACTGTCTCCGCGTACAAAACCATGCCGACGGCTCATCCACTGATCTCTCGCACTGCGTCCCGCCTGCTCTGCATCCAGCCCGCCATTTCTCCGGCCCACCGACCACGCATCCCACATGACCTGTTCTTGACCTGACTGCTGTGCCATCCCGAGCATCTGTCGCGCCCTTCTGAACCGTGTGACCTGCTCTAGCCTGATCAGCCCATTCCCTACTGCCGCCCATGACCTGAGCTATTCCGCACTCCTGGTATCGACCATGTGACTCTGCTGATCCTGCTGCCGGTCCAGCTGCATTCCACTGTCGCATCTCATTCTCTCCTGTCTGCCAACGCAACAGTCATCGTTTCCTGCTTTCTCCAGCTCGTGAAACCGTATTCCTGCATCCGCAATCCACTTTGTCCTTCCTGAATCTCGCTGTTCCAAAACCACCTGTGGCCTGTGAAACCACAGCCCAAGCAGCTCGCCCAGCTCACTAGCCGCTGAGCCACCACCTGCTCCCCAGCCCATTCTGCAATCCATCCT
Source organism: Cymbidium sinense (assembly GCA_021442155.1). NCBI lineage: Eukaryota > Viridiplantae > Streptophyta > Magnoliopsida > Asparagales > Orchidaceae > Cymbidium > Cymbidium sinense. The sequence continues at coordinate 3,380,913 of CM038218.1, forward strand.
TCTCACCCCGCAACTTTTTTTTCGTTTCACTCCGCAGAAGAACATCATCAAGAGTAATTTTCTTTCATTTTCGCATCACCTGTTACTCTTCCCATTTTTATTATGCCACAAAGAGGAACATCGCCAAGAGGTAATTCTTCTTCAATTTTCCACACCCCTCACTTCCTGCTTTTGTTTTCACGCAATTGGAAGAACATAGAAATTCTTCTTCGATTTCCGCACCTCACTTTTTTATCCCATTTTACTCAGAATCGGGAAGAACATCGTCAAGTGAATTCTTTCTTCGATTTGTCACTCCTTTCTTTAGCCTTTCACTCGTAAGGAAAGAACTTCATCAAGATGAATCTTCTTTCGATTTTCTGGTCGCACTCGTTCATTATTCCCATATTACCTAACCTGCTTTTCGCCTAAAATTCGCATCAATATGTGACCGAATATATATATATATATATATATATATATATATATATATATATATATATATATATATATATATATATATATATATATATATATATATACTTGTGTTTAGATTTAAATAGCCAGGCTCATCAAGCAAGATGAAAATATGGTCGAAGACATCCCGCTATCAACGCGTATGCAGAGTAAGCCACCACTTGTTAGATGTCGCTCCCCCTAGACGAAATGCTATCAAAATTTTATATGATTTTCAGACTTTTAAAAAAAAGGGAGAGGAATATATATTGCATTGAATGTCTTCTTTCAAGTTTAAAGGCCTTGTTGTGCTCAAGGCAGACAAGATGACCGCTTGTCAAGACACCACTCACGCCAAGACGAGTAAGCCAAAATACCCCTGATGCAACCCCCTACGGGGATGATGCCCGAGTAAATTGTGTCAAATCGACTTAAAAAAATGGGAGGGTAAAATGAGCTAACTTAAGAATGCTAAGTACGAAAACTGACTATTAATTTTAAACTAAAAGCATCAAATAAAAAAGAGGGAAGCCTTTAAAGCAAATTTTGAAAAGAATAGAATACTCATTTAAAATCTAAGTGAAATTTAGGGGAAGCTAATATTAAACTCACAAACTTTGGGAGTCTAATATTAAACTCACAAAAATCATGATTCTATGACTTAAATTAAGTAATGAGTGAGTTCTCTTTTCTTGTAATTTCATCAAAATTAAATAAGCTTTAATTGGAATTGGGGGGTGGGACTAATGTCAAACTCATAATAAACTTGCAATAAAGTTAAAGTCTAAGGATAAATCCAAATTGAGTTTAATAACTCTTATACGAATATGAAGATGATTACTATGCTAACTAATAAACATAAATGGGTTAAAGAAATAAATACTGAAATCGACATAACTTATCAAAAGTGATGTAAATTGTGATTTTCAAAATCAATGAAATCACAAGTGAAATTATCAAGTTATAAATACCTATGTCTATATGAGATTTCAAATGTAAATTTTAATGTCTAAAAAGGCTGCATAGGCTAAATTAGAATATATTAAATATTAATCTGAAGATCTAATAAGATATTAGATCAATTTACAACGCTTCTTAACACGACAATTTTGTACAAGTGAAGATATACTAAATCCAATTCTATAAAATCATAGGGCTTTTAATCAAAATTAAGAATTTCATTCTAATTATGATTTTAAAAATCAATTAAATTATTAATTAGATGAAATTCTAAGCTATAAATACCCGCATTTTCAACATAAAAAGATTTCAAGAATTTTAATATCTCAAAAGCAGTGCTAAAGTTAAATTAAATGAAAATACAAAAATCAATCTCATAAATCAAATGAAAATAAAGATAAATTTAAATACTAATGGGCATTAATTATTCAATGCTTAAATTCAAATGTCAGGATCTGGGTTTCTTCGATTTAGTCTTATCAAGTCAAAACCTAAAACCTATAATAAGAGTTTCAAATCAAATGAAATATCTAAAATTGATTCGTGTGACAAGATCTAATCCTTACATAAACAGAGTTGATAGATCTAAAGCTCTTAAACATATTCCAATTAATCAATTTTCTAAATCAAATTAAGTAGCAATCTGAAACTGCTTAAATGAAATTCTATCATTAAAATCTTAAATCAAACTTAATCCATCCACCTTTCACAACTATTTATCGGAGGTGACAAATTAAAAAAACTCTAGCTCACAAAGGAGCCAATGTCAAATCAAGTGTTCTGCTATATTCACTCTCAATCAATCTCATGCCGCATGATGTGGCCATGTCCCTAACTGGTTTGGCCATAGGCTCCACGATGAAAGCTATGACGAGTCCTCGACGGTGGTTTGGCCACCGCTCCATTATATTATCACATCAGCCCGTATGTTCCCCAATGGCTCCGCACTTTGAGTTGTGAATCATATGGTATACTTGATAGGGAAAATAGCCTTCTGTCAGCTAAGGTAGACTTAAGACTATCTCCTTAGACAAACACCACCCCAGGTCTATAAGGATTTTTTGGATGACATAACCCATGTTTTACTGTTGAGGATCATTTTGTCAGGTTGGGTCGACTACCTCCTCTGACTAAGTAATAGGACCGAATCGCCGGATGACGGAACCATGGGATCTAGATCGGGCACGTCATCATTCCCCCAACCATCTGATTTTAAGCTTAAATGATGAATTTCATATCTTAAATTCTAAAACTCTGCATGCTGCTACTATACGCCACATTTACGATCTAATGACCAAAGCCTTAATCAAAAGTTCTCTCACTTATTGGGAGGGTAATTAACTATGGGGCTTGCCTATAGAAACCGAACTAGATCTAAAGTCCTCACCAAATGAGGATGAAATCTCTGGGTAGTGTCTTATCTACTATCTCATCTGCCTTCAAAATTACACCGATACATCAATCATACTCTCTTCAATATTTAATATTAAAAATTGTCGAGATGTCGGTGGCAGATTTTCAGAGCCCACAAATTTCTGGCGACTCTGATAGGGATAAGATTCTCTTTTTATCTTTGGCTAGTCATATATTAGCTATAGTAACAAAAATTTTTTTTATAAATTCAAAACAAAAATATTGATTTAAGTGTGTAATAAATTCAATATGAGGCTCTATGTAGAATGAATCATTCCGTAGAGTATATCTTTATTACACTATTATTTGTTTTGTAGCGCCTCTACATCTTGAAAGTATGGGGTGAAATAATAATTGCTAATTACTAATCCACATCTTTCATTTTTGCAGAATGGATCTACAAGCACTCCTTTCATCGTTCAGCTAGGTCAGGTGAACATCTCACTAGCCAACATCATCATCACCAGTGATGTGGTTTTACCATTCAATTTGGTAGCTTGAATTTCCTGGCTATCATAGCGACTCATAAAGTACCACCCATGGTACATTAAGTGGCCATCACGGAGAACCGTTCTCACAGCTCCTGTGTGCATGAGTTCAACAATTTATTCGATGAGTTCTCTGACAGGAACTTATTTTCAAAAGGCTAGGTCAATATGAACTTCCATGATGAAAAGAATCATTGGTGGGAATGTCTTTAATTCCTTGTGGTATGCCTATTTGTGAACCTTTGTGCAGAAAAATCATTGAAGCTTCCTTTGAGAAAATTAAACAGAGAAGGGAAGAAGGAGAAACTTTGAGGGCTCAGATCCCCTGAATGAACGCGATACTGCCGAAGTGAGTATTCCTACCCAATAACTTTGACAATCTAAAGTGGGTAAAGAGGAATAGCTCTTGAAATAAAGTAATCATACGGAACCAACCACGCTCAGCTCCACCACCATAGGAGAAAAAACAGCGGGATATATAAAGTTCTCAAAGTGGCTAAGAACAAAGGCCTAATGAAAAGAAGAGTTCAGAGGCCTGTGGTGATGGAAAATACTAAAGCTCTACCAAGAAAGTTGCAATCTCTTAGTGAGCGAACCAGTCGTTTATGAGTGAGCATCGGGTGACACTTGGAAACCGTGTCTAAGAATCCTCCAAGGTCCCGGGGAAAAGCAAGACATGATCAAACTTTGAGTAATAGAAGAGGTGTGACATCTACATATACTCAAATCCACCTCAAAATTAACTCATCGAGTGGATACCCAAAGAAAGGATATCAAGATGAAAGATATGATGAATTGAGAAGAATCCTCTAGGGGATCCCATCGCGTCGACTTCATAAGAGAAGGTTGACATTGATGGTGGTTTAATAGAAAGTATTTGTTCGCATTAAACTAGAGATCCTTTGAAAATGTCGATCAAAATTCATGTGCGAAGAAAATAATGAAAGATTCTATAGAAGTCATTTATATTGAGATATGAATGAACTCTCCTCGGCTATCGATAACAATCAATCAGGGAATTTAAACTTGAATTTGATGCTTATGAAGAAGAGTCTTCATAGAAGCAAATAGAGGATGGATCTTCGATCTATGTTGAAGTTGAAGAAGAAGAAAACTAGACTAAGAAAGAGATCATGGGTGTCGAAGCTGTCTATATGGTTGAACCAGGAAATGATTAACTGTACACTTTTATAATCGCGTCATCGTCTGACAACAACATGTCTCTACAAATGCACAAGGATAAGGGAGGTCAAGTTCTTCCCCTATAAATGAGCAAGTAATAGAACAACAACAAAAAATAGAAGAAGAGGAAGAGCCTATTCTAATTGATGCCATGACATTAGCTAGAGAGAAAAGAGAAATGCAGCGCCAAATAGAGGTCAAAGATGAATAAGGAGATACATTGGTACCAAAATGAATGATATGATGTACAAGAATATCATCAAGTCACCATTTTGTGCTAATCAGCAGATGACTAATAATACGACTTATATACCACCAGCCACTGTGGTACCTCAAGCTCCTACAGTACATGCTATGCATAAAGTGAGGAATGAAGTTAACCAATTACCTCTCCAGCCGACAATTCAAAATCTGGCTAGCACACCGAGAATTGTAACAGCTGCTCAGCTAAAAATGATAATCAATGAAAAGATAAAGGCAGTCATAACCTCGAGAAGGCGGTGAGTAAGAGTCTACAGAATATGACCCAGTACCCACGAAGGTTACTAAGTCTTAAATTCATTGGTAATCCAAAGCAACATCTAGCCCTATTTAAATCTACTTGTGATAACATAGGAGGGAACGATGCGCTGCTTTTTCATTAATTTATCAGTAGCCTGACTTCAGCTGCTTTTGAATGGTATGCAGAATTGTCGAATGGTTCAGTTAAATTTTTTGCTGAATTAGAGACTATATTTTAAGAGAGGTTTGTTAGTACAACCGAGAAAATCACAATCACTGACCTTGCCTTGCTGAAAAGGAGGAAAGATGAGTCAGTGACAAAATTTATAAGTCATTAGCGCAACCTAAGTATGAAGTGCGAGCAATAATTGGAAGAAGAACATGTGATCCAATTGCTAATGGGCAATATGGATGATAAAATGGCACCATTTTTATGCATGATTAACATTCGACTTGCTTGATAGGGGGCTAAATTTGAAAAGTTGAATTATAAATTAAAGTCTATGCAAAGAAAACAAACCTTCATACTCAAGAAGAAACGAGAGTCATGCCACTTCCTATATCTCAAATGGCGAAAAGTGGGTAATATATAATGTGGATAAAGGAAAGTAGCCAGTGTACAATGATGATAAGAGTAAAAAGCCTATTTATTCTAATCCACAGCCAAAATTGGTATTAGTAGGTAATGACAAACCTCGGACTTTTCCAAGTGGTGGGGAGCATCCAAAATAAGCAATAAGAGATGATGAGCGAATGCGGCCATCTCTTAAGGAAAAGGTGAACAAAGAATATTTTTTTAGAAGGGATAAGGTGGCTAAATTATTTTGGCGGTCAAAGCGTCTACAATTAGAAATTAAAAAAAGGCAGAAGCCAAGTCAATAATCCAAACTATTGTCTCTATCATCGAATGATCAGTCACCTATTGGAGATTATTATGTCTTCAAAGATTGACTAGAAAGGAAGTATTGACGAGGTGAATTTACACTATCCGTAGTGTTCTAGTCAACCCTAAAAGAAAGTCTATAAGAATGATTACGTCCTCTTTCATATCATCTAGCAAAGACAAACAAAAAGAGAAATTAGCTCAGATTGAATAATGGAAAACAGCAGTCTCTAAAAAAACATGAAAATCTTTGAAAGCTAAAAGATGTCCCTAGTGTTAAGTGGAAATCACCACTTGAACCATATTGAACTTAAGAGATGCCTAAACTAAGTATTTGGGCTTCTGGTGGCATTCGATAAGGCTACTTCAACATGAAGCGGTCTACATCCTCATAAATCCAATAATCTGGATAAGAAAAGGAAGATCAAGAAGAGAACTACAACTCAAAAGATCATCAACAATCTAGAGGAGTATTGCCAGCTGGCAAGACAACCATTTAGGCTTGCAGACTTCATGCTTGCATTGAATCGGATGAAGAAGATAATGGTGAATCTTGTCCGGTAGAGACATGAATCATCTGTGATGTCGGATATTCTTCAACATCGATTACTATAAAGACAAGGGTAGTGGACAAACTCGACCAACCCATCAAAATTTTTTGTCGAAAGCAAGAAGAGCCGAGGAAATAATATGAATTTTGTTTAATGACTCAACAAGACAATAATTTAGATGAAGATCTATGTTTTCCGATGAAGAGTCAAACTCATCGATATCATCATGTATGAAATATATGACATTTAAAAATGAGTCTAGCCCTTTTGGACAATCTTCTAAAAAAAAGAAGAATTTAAAGAAACTACTCTTCAGAAGAATCTGAGCGAGACAAAGTTATTCAAGTTCAGTTGAGAAGTGGTAAAGTCTTACCACCTTCATCAAAGAAGGGATATGCAAATAAAGACAAAGGCAAGAAAGTTGAAGTAAATGAGGATATCATTCCCAAAAATCTTAGAGTGAAGCCTAAATCGAGCGAGAAGATAGATTATAATATTCTATCACATAGAAAGATCACAATTGTATGCAGGCTCTCTTGATGTCAAAAGACCTCCGAGAAACTTTGATACATGCTCTTAAAGATCCGGAGAGTTATGAAGCCTACTTTACTAAAAATGCATGATTGAAGAATTGCAAACTCAAGATCTCCCAATGATCATATTTTTTGAAGAAGATCTTATGTTGGGAATGATAGATCACAACCGCCCTCTTTATGTTCCTACAGAGAGTGATGACATCTCTATCAGTCCAATATTGATTGATCCTGATTCTTCTATCAATCTTATTAGTCTAAAGGTATTGAGAGGATTATCACTGGATATCTAACATCTTGGGAGAGATAAGTTGATGGTTCATGGTTTCAATGAAAAAGGCGAGAAAACTGGGTTCTTTTTTGCTTAAGTTAGATTTTATACTCTGAAGCCAAGTTTCATGTCGATGTCAATACATCATTTAGAGCTCTCTTGGGTGGCTGCATGAGTATGGCATGGTCCCATCAACTATGCATCAATGTATGAAGTATCTAAAAGATGGAGAAGAATTTAGAGTTCCCAGTAACCTGCAACCATTCTCCGTCAATGAAGCAAAGATCTATGAAAGTACTTCATCCTCAAAGAAATAAGCTGAACTCTTGAAGCGGTAGCATCCACTTGAACTTAAAGTAATTTCACAAAGTGAAAGAGTAAGGAAAGAGGAGAAGGAAGGCAAGTCAACTCTCCTAAAGCTAAAGCACTAAGTTAAGAAAATTAGTTCCCCATTTGGGAAGTGACATGGAAGAAGAAGAAGATATGCCTGTCAAACCTAAGAGAACTTATAAGCTCTCAAGAAAAGCAGAGTATGAAATAAGTGATTCTAATTTAGACTATGATTTTGAATCTATTTATGAAAATAGAGTTTACATGGTTGCATCAAGGAGGATAGCTCACTTGGCAGAGTCAGATGACTCACTCAAATTTATACCCATCCCTCAACAGTGCTTCAAATAAATCACTCCATTAGAGGTTCATAATATTAAAGAATTGATAACATTTTATGTGCCACCGTTGAGTGAGAGTGGCAGAATAGGGACTATATTTTACAAATCTGAAGAGTCTCTGCCTTATAGTTTTGAACAACCTACTCAACATGAAAATTTCAATGAGATAGTGCCAACAAGAATACCAATATACTATCCACAGAAGTTACGAAGAATGATGCATAAGCTTGGAGTTCATATTGGAACTACTAAATATAGGACTCAAATCTTTAACAAGATGTGGAGCCAAAGAAGCCTCAAGCTTAATGGAGAAGTGATAAGTTTATCACTAAAGGTCTGGGGTTCATCTACAAATCTCATCAAGATAGAGCATGTTATAATATAATAGAAGCTGAGATAGAAACTCTTAGTGATGAAGAAGATGATTCCCATGAAATTCTTCTTAAAAATGATGAAGAAGTGGAAGCCAAGCCCGCACTTGAAGAACTTGAAGATGGTGGATAAATAGCTATTATGGATGAACTTAAGGAAGTATACCTAGGAGCTGAGGATGATCCCCATCCAACTTTTCGCCAATGCTCTTCGATGAGAAAGTTGAGGAGCTAAAAATGCTACTTTGTGAATTCAGAGATTACTTTGCCTGGACATATTTTGAAATGCCAGGCTTATCCCTTGATGTAGCAGTTCACAAACTAGCTATTAAACCAGATGCAACACCCGTTAAGCAAGCTCCTAGGTGAATGAGATTGGAGATTAAAGAACAGGTAATTGTAGAAACTAAAAAGCTAATCGAAGTAGGCTTCATTCAGGAGGAGAAGTATACAGATTGGATAGCTAACATTGTTCCAATTAGAAAGAAGAATGACCAAATCCATCTCTGTATTGACTTCAGGGACCTAAATAAGGTGTGCCCAAAAGATGACATTCCGCTTCCAATATCAGAACTACTAGTGGACAACACTTTCAACTATGACATGTTCTCATTTATGGATGGATCGTTAGGGTACAACCAAATCAAAATGGCACCTGAAGATGAAAAATATACATCATTCAGAACACCTATTGGCATCTATTGCTATACAGTCATGCCCTTTGGCTGAAAAATGCTGGAGCAACATAGAAGAGCCATGATGCGTATTTTTGATGAGCTGATTCATCAGAAGGTGGAATATTATGTCGACAATCTAGTGGTGAAGAGCTTAAACCTTGAAAACCACTTCAAAGACTTGAGAATTGTATTGGAGAGAATCATAAAATATGATCTTAAGATGAATCCTCTAAAATGTATATTTGGGGTATCCTCGAAAATTCACATTGTATATCCGAGGTATTGAAATTGATCTGCTAAATCAAGGCAATCGTGGAGATGCCTCCACAGAGTTTCAACTTTATTCTTTATAAGGATAGCATTCATCCATCGATTTATATCAAATTCAGAATCGCCCATTTGCAAAGTTGATGAAGAAGGATGCTCCATTCAAGTCGGACAAGGAGTGCCAAGAAGCCTTCAATAGCATTAAAAGCTACTTGTTAAATTCACCAATTCTGGCTGCTCCTATTCTTAGGAAACCTCTCATTCTATACACAGCCGTGTTAGAAGAGTCTCTCAGGGTATTATTGGCACAACACAATGAAGAAAGTAAAGAGAATTCCATTTATTATATCAGTCGAAGATTAATAGGAGCATAAATGAGATACTCTCCAATAGAGAAGCACTGTTTGATACTGATCTTTGCAATCCAAAAGATTCGTCACTATATGTTATCTCACAAGATTACCCTCATCTCAAGGATTGATCCGTTGAAGTACTTGATGACAAGACCAGCATTGACAGGTCACTTGGCAAGATGGGCGATATTCTTAATTTGATATCATATATTGCAGTGAAGGGACAAGTCTTAGATTTTTCTATCCTTCTACTGGACTCTTCTCTTAATGACAATTTGCCCGATGAGCAAATTATGCTCATTCATGAAAGAAAAAAATCACAAATTTGGGAAATGTACTTTGATGGAGCCTCATTGATCAAACAAGTCCAACATCCAAATTTTCCAAGAGCAAGAGTAGGAATCAGCATCGTCTTCATAACACTAGAAGGAGGGATACTGAGATGATAATACGGATTGACTGAACCAAGAACTAATAATGAAGCTGAATATGAAGCATTAGTGGTAGGTCTTGAAAAAGTTATTTTCATAGGCATTCAGGACTTGCATATTTTTGGCGATTCTGAGCTTATTATAAATCAATACTTTGCATCTATATAATTAACAAGTTTGAGTTAACTTTCTATCACAAGCGAGTTCTTGAGCTTATGAAGGCAAATATCACTAACTTCGAGTCTCTCGATCCGAGAATAACAAAGCGCTTCAAAAACTAAGAAAATGGCAAGTATGAATGGTGATTATGTCATGATCGGCATATTTACTCGACGAGTTCTAGAGCCAATAAAGTATTAATCCCCACAGGTGGAGGGGTTACCAAATTTGACACAAGAGGATGTGACTCAGGTTGCTCCTCATACTCCTCAAGATCAATAAAAAATTATACCAAGAAGAGCTAAGAATGACATTGCCTCAGAAAAGTAATGTTAAGTCTTTGTTGTAGAAGAGTCATGTGATTGGAGGCAAGCCTTCATCGACTACTTTAAAGAAGGCAAATTACTAAATATTAAATCACTGACAGCTCAAATCAAGAAGAGAATGCTATGCTATGCTTTCTTGAACAATACTTTATATCGTAGATCCTTTGAATAAATATGGCTACGATCCCTAGGTGTAGATGAAGCTAGCAAAGTAATGGTTGAAGTTCATGAAAGACTTTGTGGTGCACATCAGTTAGGTCCCAAGATGGAAGTAGAGATCAAAAGGATGGGTTATTATTGGCCATCTATGGCGAGAGACTGTAGTAATCATGCTAAGAAGTGTCATGAGTGTCAAGTACATGGGAATCTCATCCATCAACCTCTAAATCCATTACACCCAACAATAGCATCTTGGCCATTCGAATGTTAGGGTATAGATGTAATTGCACCAATTGATCCACCTCGTCAGCGGACGCTTCTTCATCGCATCAAGCGATTATTTCTCTAAGTGGCTACCCATTTAAAAAGTTCTTGTTGTGTGATCAACTTCTTCATGCATAATGCAGTCTATAGATTTGGAGTGTTACGCCGAATAATTTTGATAATGGCACAACTTTCAAACCTACAAAGATTTATAGATTCTTTGATCGACACAAAATTGATTGGCGATATTCTTCGATATATAATCCAAGAGCAAATAGTTTGACAGAGGCCTTCAACAAGATATTAGTCAAACTGCTCAAGAAGATTCTCACTAAAAATAAGAGAGAATGACATACCAAACTAATAGAGGCTCTATGGGTGTATCGAACTACCTACAAGACGTCGACTAAAGCCACTCCTTATTCATTGATATTTGGAATTGAAGTAGTTCTTCCACTTGAAGTTGAGTTTCCTTCCCTTCGAGTAGCCATCCAATATAGTCTAACTGAAGATCAAAATGCCCATATAAGAATGGAGAAACTTCGCACTTGATGAAGTTAGATTGCAAGCTCATCAAAATATAAAAGTTTATCGAGCAAAGATGTCTAGGGCTTTTGACCATACGGTGCAGCCCCAAACATTCCAAAAAGGAGAATTGGTTCTGGTGCTGAGAAGACCAATTATTCCCAATCAAAAATTTGATGAAAAATTTGAGTTTAACTGAGAATGCCCTTTTGTCATTGAAAAAGTATATCAAGGAGGGGCATACCGACCTATTGACCAAAATGATAAAAGACCAATGCCGCCAATTAATGGTCGATACTTGAAAAAGTACTATACTTGATGAACATATTCTCGAGGTACAATAGAAATTCCCCTGCAAGACAGTGGGCATTTTTTTAGTATATCTATTTAGGTTGACATCATGCTTCATGTCAAGATCCCTAAATAAACATACTCTAAATGAAGAACTTTTTCATGAAAATTCCCCTATTACACAGGGGACATTTTTAGATTTTTATATACAAATAAAATTAATGTTGTATGTTAAAATCTCTTTTAGAGTACATCAATTCAAATATGGTTGTTTATATTTTTATCTTGAAAATTCTCTTAAATGTACTTTAGAATTCCCCCTGCAAGATAGGGGGCATTTTTTAGTTTATATTAAGTTTATTTGAGTTGATATCGTGCCATAAGGCGAGATCCTCAAATATATTATGATTCAAGTGGACATCGAGCATTACGCCGAAATCCCTAAATATATCTATAATTATCATAGTTAAGTTGCATGTTCTTAGAAATAAAAGAATATATTTCTCATGAAAAGATAACCTAAATGTCAAAAATTTATCTCCCCTTGGAGTCAAAAGAACTCCCTATTTAAGCTTCAATCAATTAAGTTGGAGAAACATCAACCTCTACATCCACGAGTCTAGGACGATGAGTTCTAAAGGTCGACTCAACACAAATGGCGAGTTGCTCTCCTCACTCACAAGCCCGCAGAAAATGGAGTGAAAGAGCCCGGTCAATCGATGACAAAACCACCAACCCACTTAAGTCAAGACTCGAGTAGGTTTAAAGGTCGAACTCAACAAACCCAAATATGGTCGAGTTCGCTCTCCTCACTCAAGCCAGAAAAAAGTGAAAGAGCCCTCTCCATCCAATGATGATAGCTGTTTAATATCAAACCAGATCCAACTTAGTGATTACAAGCAACCAGGATCCAAGAGATCTCTCTACTTGATCAATAGATCAAGGCAAGGTAAGGAAAATCTCAATTTAGGGCTACCTCAAATCAATCTTTATATTACCTGCAAGGTGATATTTCACCCAATCTGATAATCAAGCTCAAGCATCAAAGCCTATCTCCTCATCATGTGTAAAGTAGAAAGCAGGGGAGAAGCAATTCCATAGTTCATAAAAGTTGGTCGAACTAAAGGTTTATGGTTATTGAGTTTGTTAAAGCACACGTTGCTAGACTAATAACTCAACATTGACCCTATATAAGCCGAAAGGTTGGGTCATCTCTATGTATCCTCCAACGAATCCGTCAAAGTAGCAAGCACAGGATTCATGGAGTGCATACACTTCCTGATAAGTCATTATTAACAAACCAGGTCAATCCTTCATTAAGTCCATCAAGTTCAAAGCTAGGACAGAAGGAATTTCAAATCGAGTAGAATAAACCGATTCCCCAGAGTCCTTCATCAAACAAGCACAATTCCTCCATCAAACCCAACCAAGAATGAAGCGGTGGAGGAGGCTCAAATCTGAGGACATAAAAGAAAGAGATCTTCAAAACCATTGAAGCGGATATTATATGGTGTAAGAACTCTTATCAATGACAAGTCGATTACAAATAAATTGAAATGTCATTTAGCATATCTTGAATAAGGCAACATACTAATGACAAATCCTGGCAAAGCTCCATAAGCTATTGCAATCGAAGCTAAAATGATCCAACTTCTATGGCCAGCCCAAATGGTCAACCAATTTTCAACAAAGATGTCTCGCTTCATGCTTGAATCATATTTGTTGGGGGCATTGTTGACCTCCACATATGTGTCATAAACCAAGACAAGCCTACAAATTGAATTCGACGGACTTGAGGTGATATGCAAATGAGGCTCAAAATGCGGGCGTCCACGAAAATAGTCAAAACGACCTCGATTGATGGGCGGACTTGCCATCACGCGTTAGAATGTCAAATTGATCGAATATAACATTGAAAAATCTAACGAATAATTGATTGCGCGACTATCGTGTCGATGTGCATATCGTCGAGCTATGGCGATGCGAATGACTCATTGTAAATTAATCATGCCGTTAGCTTCAAAATATCAAAATCTATCAAATGAGACTGTATGTGCTCAATTCAGATGAGTCTGTGCAAATGTCGAATAATTTGAAGTGACAGCGTGCAAATCGAGGCTGAAATGCACAGGACGTCACCGAAATCAACTTAGATGACCTCCGATCGATGAACGGACTTCTCCATCACATTCATAACGTCAAAATTATTCAGGATATAAATATTGCATGACTTGAAGAGCAACCGAGCAAGCGCTCGAGTCATCAATATGCCTGCACGCATATCGAGATCAGGAGGCACCGACAAGGATCAAACGACCTCCATTCATGAAATTGATCATGTCATTGGCTTTGACATGCCAAAATCTATTAAGTAAGACTATTGTCACTCAATTTAGATGAGTCTACATGAAAATCGAGCGATCGAAAGTGGTGATGCGCATTTTGAGATTGATCCAATTTAGCACGACTCGAAAACGACCTCGATCAAAGCGTCTTTGCGTCATTGCATTGAGCATTAGGTTATCTTCAATTGATATATATTATATACGTTTGTATGAAATCCACATTGAAACCCTTTAATAAATTCAAATTTATTTAAAAAATTACTAAATTATCCCTCATGTCCAACCGTTCCCAACTATTTTCAATTTTAAAAAAATTGCAAAGAAAATAAAAAAAAGAAAAAAAAACTAAAAAGCAACCACTCCCCCCATTCCTCCCTCATTCCCTCCTCATTCTGTCTCACATTTCTCTCTCCGGCATTCCCTCTCTCACGTTAGAAAATGGAAAACACAAGGTAATTCCTCTCTCCTTCTCGGTTTCCGCCGTTCCTCCCGTCTTCCGGCACAATCCACTGTCCCGACGAAAAATGGGCGTCACGCCTCCGATCAAACCCGCCGCTCTGGCGGAATCCTGCATTTCTGCCACCGCACGACGTGCAACCCAGCCAGCCACTCCGGCCCGTGCGCTTTGCACGGCCCGGAACCACCATTCCGCATCCCGTTGCCGGCGTAATCCGCGCCCCGCCACCCGTATTCCGTCACAATCTACTCTTGTTTGCCATCACACAAATCTGTCTCTAGTTCCTCCAAACCCGTCTTCTGCGACCCACAAAACCACGGTGCTGGCCCATCCGTCGATCCCCGCACCCGCATCCCGCGGGTCCGCTCTGCGTCCAGCCCGCCGTTTCTCCAGCCCACCTGCCACACCTCCCGCGTGACCCATTTTCGCATGTCCCGACCCGCCACCGGAGCCATCCGGAGCAAATCCGCCACTCCCCTATTTCGAACCACGCGACCCGCTCTGCCCGTTCAGCCCATTCTGCTACCACCTCCCACGACCCGAACCTGTTCCGCGCTCCCGCGTATAGACTTGCACACAACCTCGCCGCCGGTCCTGCCGCCGTTCCGCTACCATTGGCCCGTCCGTTGACTTCCGCATTTTTGCCGCCGGCCCGTTCTCTTGTCCCGCGGCCGCAACACAAAATTGCCGCCGTTTCCTGCTTTCTGCTGCCCGTGAAACTGCATTTCCCGCAAAATCCCACAATCCACCAGCCGTCCTTCCTGAATCTCGCCGTTCCGTAAAACCACCTTCTGCGGCCTGTGAAACCACACATCTCGCAAGCAGCCCGGCAGCCCACTAGCCCGTGAGCCCACCAGCCCGTTATTCAGGCCCATTCTGCGCAATCAGCCAGCTGTCCCACAGCCTGCAACCTTTTTCCGGTCCCATTTTTGTTGTGCCGCAAATCGGGGAAGAACATTGTCAACATGCGAAATCTTCTTTCAATTTTCGGCGTCGCACCTCTCGCTTTCGTCCCATTTTATTTGTCGAATCGAGGAAGAATATCGTCAAGGAATTCTTTCTTTCGGTGTTGCCATGCCGTCATGTTTTCTTTTACAAATCGGGGAAGAACATCGTCAACAAACAAATTCTTCAATTTTTTTTTTTCACTTTGCTCTCGTTTTTTAAATGATCAGGGAAGAACATCATAGGAATTATTCCTTCGTTTTCACTTTAGCGTCTATTTTCGCATCGGGAAGAACATATAAAGAATTCTTCTTTTCCGTCGCATCCCTTTCACTTAGTCCATTTTCGCCGATGGAAGAACATCGTCAACAAATGAATTTTTTCTTCAATTTTTGGTCACCCTCTTGCCGTCCCATTTTCTTGCCAAAATCGGGAAGAACATCGTCAGAGGAAAATTCTCCTTTTTTTCGATTGTCACTCGCGCTTACATTCCCTTACATAACCTTCATTATAGCCAAAAATGCGTTAGAATATGTGGGATCGTGAATGTGAATATATATATATATATATATATATATATATATATATGTTTCGTTTAAAGACCTCAGTATTTCAAAGAGCGATATGAGATAAATAGTTATGGTTGAAGACTCCACTCCTATCTCAAGGCTGTAAGTAAGCCCACTTGTTAGATGTCGCTCCCAGGAATCTTTGAAATTTTGTTTTCTAGACTTAAAAAAAAGGGGAGAGAAATATATATTGCATTGTATGTCTTCTTTCAGGTTTAAAGGCCTAGTTGTGCTCGACATGGCGCGATGAGATGAAAAAATCAGCGGTGTGCACCCACATCTTCAATCAGCATCAGTAAACACCGATCACCTACGGGAATGATCGAGGTCAAAATTGTGTCAAATCTTTGACTTAGAAAAATGGGAGGTAAAATGAGTGACTTAAGAATGCTAAGTAGGAAGCATTAATTTTAAACTAAAAGTCAAACAAAAAAAGGGAAGCCTTTAAAGCAAATTTTGAAAGAATAGAATACTCATTTAAAATCTAAGTGAAATTTGGGAAGCTAATATTAAACTCACAAACTTTGGGAGGCTAATATTAAACTCACAAATTAATTGTGATTCTATGGCTTAAATGGAAGTAATGAGTGAGTTTTCTTTTCTTGTAATTTCCTCAAAATTAAACAAGCTTTGAAATTTGAGGAGGGTGAGGACTAATGCCAAACTCATAATAAACTTGCAATAAACTTAAAGTCTAAGTATGAATCCAAATTGGGTTTAATAACTCTTATGTGAATATGAAGATGATTACTATGCTAATTAATAAGCATAAGTAGGGATAAAGCAATAAACACTGAAATGAGCATAACATATCAAAAGTGATTTAAATTTTGATTTTCAAAATCAATGAAATCACAGATTAGGTGAAATTATCTCAATATTCACATAAGAGGCTCAGACAAAGGGATTTCAAGTATAAATTTTAATATAAAAGGCGTAAATTGAAATATATTAAATATTGAAAATCTAATAAGATATTAGATCAATTTACAATGTCTTCTTACCACAATGCAACTCTTTGTACTGCAGTGAAGATAATACTAAATCCAATTCTATAAAAATCATAGGGCTTCCTTTAATCAAAAATTAATGAATTTTATTCTAATTATGATTTTAAAAATCAATGAAATTATTAATTAGATGAAATTAGCTAAGCTATAAATACCTACATGTACTCGAATATAAAGATTTCATGTGCGAATTTTAATGTATGAAAAGGCTGCGTAGGCTAAAGTTAAAATTAAATGAAATTACAAAATCAATCTCATAAATCAAAAATGAAAACTGCCTAAATTCTTAAATACTATCTTTGAATGCTTAAATTCAAGTGTCGAGATCTTTGCGAGTTGCTTCGGTTTAGTCATAGGGCGGGTCACGTTAACAAAATCTAAAATTTATAATAAGAGTCTCAAATAAGCAAAATATATGAAAATTGATTACGTCAGTGATGAGATCTAATCCTCGTTAGCGTAAAGAGTTGGCGATTTTTAAAGCTCTTAAACATATTCTAATTAATTAATTTTTAAATTAAATTAAGTAATGTCTTAAATGAAATTCTATCATTAAAACTTAAATCAAACTCAATCCATCCTTCCGTAGCTTGTTTGTTGGGGTGACAAATTAAGAAAACTCTAGCTCACAAAGGGCAATGTCAAATCAAGTGTTATGGTATGTTCACTCAATCAATCTCCAGATGTGGCCCGTCCTCGTAACTTGGCAGCTCCACAGATGAAGTTCTGACCGAGTCCCGATTGGGTGGTTTGGTGGTCACTCCATTATATTATGATCACGGTATAGCATCTCCCAATGGCTCGCCCTTTGAGTTGTGAATCATGGGTATACTTGATAGAAAAAATAGTCTTCATCATTTAAGACTTAAGCTCTCCTTAGACAAACACCACCCCAGGTCTATAAGGATTTCTTGGATGACCTAACCCATGTGTTGCTGATGAGGATTCTTCTGTCATGTTGGGTCGACTACATCCTCTGACTAAGTATACTAGGGACCACGACTGCCCGGAATGACAGAACCATGGGATCTAGATCGGGCACGTCATCATTCCCCCAACCATCCGGTTTAAGCTTAAATGATGAATTTCATATCTTAAATTCTAAAATTCTATATTCTTCTTTTCGCATTTAGCGATCCTTAGCGAATCAAAGTTCTCTCACTTATTGGGAGGGGTAATTAACTATAGGGGCTTACGCCTATAAAAAAATTGGAACCAGATCTAAAGTCCTCACCAAATGAGAACGCAATCTCAGGGTAGTGTCTTATCTACTATCTCATCTACCTTCTGAAAATTATACCAAATCTCTACTTTTCAAACAATATTAGAGGTGGGTGGCGGTTTGGACTCCGCCGTTCGAAAATGGTCGAAACGACCTCCGATCGATGAACGGACTCTATCATCACATTCAGAACATCAAAATTGGTCAATATATAAATATTGCACAATCAAAAGAGCCGTCAGCGATTGAGCTATCGATGTGTCGGATATATTGAAATGGTATAACGATGTGACGACCTCGTTCCGACGTCATGTCGTTAGCTTCAAAACTACCAAATAAAAGCTGTCCGCTCAATTCAAACGTCTGCGCAAAATGATCGTGCGAGCGTAAATCATGGTGAAATATCGAAAGTAAATCATAATGGCCTATCGATGACGACTTTGAAATTTTCATTTGTTAAATGATATAATATTAATCAAATTAAATGAATTTTTTTTTTTATTATTATAGATGGACTTTAGGGTAACATGAATGGATTTGATTTCAATGAATTATATATAAGTAGTGATTTTAGTGAGGGGGTATTACAAGTCACTGATTTCTTCATCAGTGTGAAGATGATTTGATTTATAATTTTTACGATATATTAATTAAACTATATATATATATTAAAAAAAATATGAATCATTAATGATAGTTTTAAAAATTTCCCTCATCCACAAACATCGGAACTTTGACAAAAAGGAGCCGCATCTTACCTATATTATCCGCACGAAGGAAAATGCTCTGTTTGCGTAAGAGTGTAATGATTTATTATTCCGACCCTTAATTAAATTATTGTAACTAATTAATGACACCGAAGTTTGTCGCGACCAAAAGGATATCGCAGGTAAATATGGCGCATCGGTACAGCGTGACACGGGAACGATAGAGAAATTTGGCTTTATATGGCTGGTCATACACAAAAATTGATTAAATATGCCAATTATTTAGGTGCTGTTTGAGAACAATTTTGTTTTTTTTTATTTTTTTATTTTTATATTATTTTAAAAATTTGTTTGATTATAATATTTTTTATGTGATTTTTATTTTTTATTTTTAAAATGAATAATATTATTTTTACAAATATTCAAAATATCTAAAGATATTCTCAATATTTTTAATAATTACAACTAAAAAAGTTTTATTTTTTATTGCAGTAGAAAATTTATAATGGTATAGAATACTTTTAACTTTATATGAAAATCCAACACAATAGTTGAAGAGAATAAGAAACATGATGTTTGTAGAAAGATACCAAAAGTAGAGAACCAAGTCACCAAAAAATGCTATATATCTCGAATCTGAGTTTAAATTTTCGACAATGGATTATAAGATTGTATGTAGGAAATCGATAATGAAAATTCGAATCATGTTACAAGAATGCTGACAGTGGTTGAAGCTAGCGGTTGTTAGTGGTAGTTGATGATAATAAGCGATGGTGCGGTTGTAGTGATGACTTGAACTTCAGTTCTCTCCTAACTTTCTCCGAATTTCACTTCTAGCTCATTTCCCCCCTTCATTACAAGAATAAGATTCTATTTATAAGATTCTGAAAGAGGTATTTTGGTTAGTGTAGCCAAAATATCAAAACACTCCATCGGATGGTGTATATTAATTCATTTAATCATAGATAGTTTTTTGGTGATTTGACCATTTGAACGATCTTTGAGTTGAGTGATCTTAGGCTTGTTGAATTCGTCTCATCGTGCCGCTCGATTTGACTATAAGCATTTCAAATTTGGAAGTCATTTGATTATCCAATCAGTGTTTCGAAGTTTTCATATAGTTTTGGGTTTGATTTGAAATCATTTTTGCTCGATTTGTCTCTATTCTAGTGTTGTTGTGCTCATCCCACTGAGTCGATTTACATATTTTATTTAACTTAAGATTCATACATGATTTATAAATTTTATATAGATATATCATTTGCCCTCCTATTTTTAGATTAAAAAATTTATTTCATCCAAAAATATATTAATTTTTTAAAAATAAAATCACTTTAGATAATAATAATTAAATCGACTCAGTTGGATGAGCACAACAACACTAGAAGATAAGGAAGCATAACCCATTAAGAGAGAGAGAGAGAGAGAGAGAGAGGATTTTTTATTTTTTTTAATTAAATGACTCACATTTTGCCTACCCTAATGAGAAGATAAGGAGCAGCCACCGCACGCCCCACCCCCCGTATTTTGTTTGTTATTTCGATTGACTCTTTTTCAAGTATAAATACCCCCAAAGGGTAATGAACGATTCACACTTTTACTTTTTCTTTGGTAGCCTCCAGACGTATAACATGACGACCCTTCTTGGCTCAGTTCTCCCGATCTGATTTCCAAGACTTAGTTAGGCAGCTCATCCAGTGCTCAGTGTCTTCTTTCTTCTCTTTAGCCTCCACTAACTCTCGGTGACCGCTCCACTCAGGTTCTCCCGATCTGGGTTTCTTCTTGACTATTTAGGCGGCGCACATCCAATTAAGGCTCTAGTGTGCTTCTGCTTTCTTCTCTTTGGTAGCCTCCACTAATATGTATAACGGTGCCGACCCCCCTCGCAGGCTCTAGTTCTTATCGATCTCGGGATTTCCAACTGACTTGGTTAGGCGGTGCACATCTCGAATTCAAGCTCGAGTGTGCTTCTGATTTCTTCTATTTAGTAGCCTCCACTAACCTGTATAACGGTGTCTACCCCCCTCGCAGGCTCCAGTTCTCCCGATCTCGGGATTTCCCCGACTGGTTAGCGGCGCGCATCCGTGAGCTCAAGTGTGTTTGCTTTCTTCTCTTTGGAAGCCCCCTAACATATATCGACCCCCCCTTGAGCTCCAGTTCTCTCGATTTCGGTTTACTGTCTAATTAGGCTGCGCATCCCAATTTCAGGCTCCACTGTGCTTCCAAACTTGAAAAGTAGAGAGTATTTTCATGGGTGAGCATCCTTCCACGATATTCCAATGTCTAAAGATTCCCGAGCAAATCTTGCACAAGATGATGGGTTGCGGAAGCATCAAAGGACAGCGAGATCGGATGATTTAACGCTAACTATCAATAGTGATACTTTGATAATCTCTAGGAAGATGTTTCATTTTCCAAATGATTTGGTGGCTATTCCTCCTAAAAGATCACAAGAACTTATTTCTCCATCGGTACCTTACTATTTATGAGATGAGCTTAATTGCGGGTCTTCGATTTCCTTTGGCTCCTAAGCTGATCATCATTTGAGATTTATTTATCTCAATTTTTTCTCGAGCTATGAAAATCATTATTGGGTTGATTGTTTTCTTTAGAATGCGTCGTGCAATGCTTACTCTAGAGGTTTTGGCGAAGAATGTTTAAATTCACTTGTGATGTGCATGGTCGAATATCTTGTAGAAGTAAATGGTTGGATTTTCACACAAAGATCCTCCAAGAAATTGGGTCAATATATTTTTCTTTATAAAAATGAATGAATGGAGGCTTCTTGAAAAATGGGGAAAATTGAAAGAGATATCCTTCTCCCAAGTGTCTGAAGAGAATATATTGAAGGCTCTCTTAACATTGTGAAAGTCGAAGATCTTCAATATAGATATATTAATCAATATGTGAATGAAGAATTCTTATTCAAAGTTGGTCTTTCAATTCAAATTGGGAGATCTCATGCTCTTATCAAGAAGTCCGGTAAGGGTAAGGAAATATCTTATCCGCGTTCCCGATAGCCTGAAACGATCAACACGAAGCGTGTACCAATTCTTTCTAAGAGGAAAAAGTGGACGAGTCGATCCTTTGATAAGACGTGAAATGATATTGTAAAAAATTTCTATTTCGGAAGAAGTGTTAAATCACATATGCAAGGTAATAATGTGATGAGTTGGTAAGAAATTTTTATCATTTTTTCATATATATATATATATATATATATATATATGTATAAAACTTTTATCTTTCTTTATTTTCTCCTCATCTCCTTCTTCCTCTTTTTTTTAGATATTGAAGAAGGCTAGTATCGATCTCGAATTAGATGATACCTTGAAGGCATGAAATACTGAATTTGTGAAGATCAAATATCTCCTTGGTGAATATAAGCGATGATATGAGTCTAAAGTTAAAGAAGTTATAGCCTTAGAGGATCAGTTGGCCAAGTGTAGGGGGAGCTCGACCATGGTGACTTTTCTTTCATTTCAATGTCAGAAGGTCGATAGGACTCGAGATGAGCTAGTGGATGCATGAGCTGAAACAAATCAGACTACGAGGACCTTATAAGCGGCCAATGCTAAGATACAGACCTTAGAGGCAGAGAACAAAATATTACTAGCACAAATCTTAGAAGTTGATACCAACTTGAAGATTATAGAGAGCTTCAAAATTTCATGGCCTTCAAGAGTATAATTCAAGATCGAGTTTTGTAAGCTTGATCATATCTATTATACAGGTGAAGGATCTGAACATCGCTTCTGGAAGAAGGTTTTATTCGTGGTTTTCTGAAAGGGGCCCGTCTGGTTCATCGCAAGACAAATGCAGATATTGAAGGCCTTTCACCAAGTTAGGTTTCTAAAGATTCGTCTCTAGGGGATGATGCAGAGAGCACTTCTTCCTCCTTTTCTGGTGATAATAATGAATATATGGATGTCGTTTGATTATATTTTTTTTTTTTTTGTGTTATAATTTGAGATCTTTTTAGTATATGACATATGATCTTGTATGAATGCGTCATAGTGCTTTGGATTTTTATTTTAAAATAAAATGGTGATATTTAAAGTGATTTGTTATTGATTTAGGTTGTATGTCAAAAATTTATTCAGTGACATTAGCCTATATATTTTAAGAGAATATCCAACAAGGATTTCTAATCCATATGAGGTTATTTGTCAGAGTTTCACCTGACATGAACTTATTGAAGGTATAATATTTTGACCTATCCGAGGTTGTTTGTCAGAGTTTCATTCACTGACGTTAATTTATGTAGAGCAGGTATAAAGTTTTAACCTATCTGAGATTGTTTGTCAGATTTTTGCTCGATGACATTAACCAGCGTGTAGTAGGTCCAATCGAAACTAGTTGGGATCAATTTTTCTCTCTTGTTATTATTATTTAGATTTATCATTTTGCAAAAAATATGAAACATCAAAATATAGAGTTCAATTCAAATGTTACATCATAAATCCATTGATAATATCTTCGTAGGTTCTCAGCATTCCAAGTGCACAAAAGAATTTTTCCCTCTGATTTTTTGAGCTTGAAAGTTCCTAGTTTAACCATAGAAAGCATCACATAAGGTCCTTCCCAAGGAGGTGAAAGTTTGTTACGCTGTGATTCTTTTCTCGTAGATACCAAACTTCGTAGAACTAGATCTCAAACATTGATAGGACTGGGCTTCACTCTCCGATTGAAGTGACATGTGATCCATTGATGATAAGCAACTTTTTTTATTCAAGCTACTTCCTTTATTTCAAGAAATAAATCAAGGTGATATTGGAGTTTTTCCTTATTATTTGTTGCATCAAAAATTTGGACCTTAGGACTGGGGATAATGATGTCAACCAGAATAATCTCCTCCGCACTAAAACACAAATTATAGGGTGTCTCACCAGTTGGTGTTCTTGTAGTTGTGCGATAAGCCCATAATACATTAGGGAGTTCGTCCAACCATTGCCTCCCCCCCCCCATCCTTATCCAAACATGTCTTCAGGCCTTTTAGAATTGTTCGATTCATAACCTCAATTTGACCATTTGTTTGGGGGTGTACTACAGCTATATGAACAAATTGAATATGTAAATATTTGCAGAAGGAAGTGAATTATTTTTCTATGAATTGAGTCCCATTATCTATTATGATTTTAACAAGAATTCCAAAATGACAAATAATATTCTTCCAAACAAATTATTTAGCATTGAATTTTGTGATTATTGCTATTGGTTCTACCTCAACCCATTTAGTGAAATAATATATTATCATAATGATGAATTTTTGTTGTCCGGTTGCAATAGAATGGCCCCATAATATATATTCCCCATTGAGCAAAAGGGCAAGAGCTCTAGAAAGATGAAAGTTCGATCGGTGGAATGTGATTGAGATTTGAATGCATCTGATAATTATTACACCTTTTTAAAAAATATAATGCATCATTTTTTATTTTAGAGCAATAAAACCCTTATATCAAGATTTTGTGGGCAAGTGCTCTGCTCCCCAAGTGTTCTCCATAAATACCTGGATGGACTTCTTGAAGTGTATACTCTACTATGGATGGTGGAAGACATTTGAGATATGGTCCTATGAATGATATTTTGTATAATCCATCTTCGATAATGCTAAAGTTTGCGGCTTGTCATCAAATGCAGATGATGATAATTGGATCTTTTGTTAGAGCTCCATCACGTAAAAAAGTGAATATCAGATCTATCCAATATACTTGCCCTGATTCATCAATGGACTGTATTTCCCAAGATCCTTATATGCTGGGAAAATGAATGTCTTCTATATACTTTCTCTTATAAATGTCAGAGGATGTTGATGTGGCGAGTTTCAAAAGAGCATCACCTCTAGCATTTTAATTTCTTGGAATGTGAATGATTTGATATTTACTTATTTGAGAGAGAAGTGATTATACTATATAAAGATATTGCATCAGATGATGATTGTGAGTGTTAAAATCTCCTTCAACTTGAGAAACCATAAGTTATGAATTAGTGTAAATTATAAGATTTTGAACTTCACAATCAATAGCCAATTTTAACCTTGCTACTAAGGCTTCATATTCTACAACATTATTAGTGGCTGAAAACTTTAAACGTAGTCCATACTCAAGGACATACTGTTGAGGAGAAATGAGTAGAATTCCTGCTCCAGCACTAGAGTTTCTAGATGCTCCATCAATAAATAAAGTCCAATGTTGTGATATTGAATGAGAAGAATTTATTTCAATAGAATCTAGGATGGTGAATTTAATAATAAAATCTACTAATACTTGAGATTTGATATTTAGCCTCAGCAAAAAGTGGATATCAAATCACTCAATTCAGTTGATCATTTAACTAATGTGCTAGCAGCTACTAATTTTTGGAGGATAATTTTGAGTCGAGTTGTGTATAAATGCCAATAAAATGAGCTTGAAAGTATTGGCGTAGCTTTCTTACCGAGAACACTAATGCTAAGTGTGGTGTTTATTTTTTTATTTTTAGAATGGTGTATTTATGTTTGAGGGGACACCACGTAGATCTGAGGATGTATTTATTAAGGTGATCGGGTACTACATTAAGGAATAGTGAACTATCTCGAGAGGTAGAAGTCATTACCCTATAATGGACCTAATCACCTAATAAAGACCCCTAAGGCATGATGACTCTTCGAATATACTAGAAAATTTTCCCCTACTTTACATGAAAAAGTAAAGCATGATTTATTTAAATCGGGTTCTTTAAGTTCCCTATGGAAGCAAGCCTCCATAGTTAATTACATCTTAAGGGAAGTGAATCCCTTAAGAATACTCTTGATTAAAGTAGGCGATCATTGTCTCCAAAGAATTCAAAGATATAACTATTAAAGGATTAGTTTTATTTTTAGAAAATCAAGTGGGAGAGATCAAAAGGAGAGTTAGAAATCAAATGAGATGTGTAAGGGTGCTCATGATACTAAGAGACCTAGTGAGTCCTCCAATCTATCCTATGGTTGGGCTTTATGTATTTGAAATTGAGGAGATTTATTTATTTGAGCTAAATTTTTATTAGAAATCTAGGACTTAAAATTTCACAATACAATATTATGAAAATGCCTAAGTAGTGAGGATTTTTTCTTGTAGCCCGCAAAGGAAACATCAACCTCAAATCCTAAATATTGGGAGCTTTGGTGAGGGCCAAAACATGACCTAAATCTAAGGTGAAAGTGGGTATATGGTTTACCTCCACAAAAGAGGGTAAACCACCCGACTGCTGGGCTTATTACCACGGAATGGTAGCCAGCTAACTCATCCTATGCTTTAAATCTATGTAGCTAAGTCATATGCTTTGCAAGATGGTTAGGTTGTTATTTATTTAAAAGAGAAACTAAGTTCCTAAACTCACTCCTTAAGAGACTAGATCATGAAGGGCATGAATAATGACTTAAATCTAATGCAAATTTTGTCAAGTTTTATTTGATTTTTGAACTTTTTATTTTGACACATGCTATAGGATTTTGTATGCCTAAATACATGAGAAATTGATTAAGGGTCAAATCAAAATAGAAAGACTTGTTCTTCAATCAAAGGCTCTTATAGGTTAATCCTTTATTCTCAGCATGGAAGCCCTTTCTTAGCAGAGTAAGAATATGACATGCATGATATATATATAATCATCCACTAAGGGGTTGCTAAATATTTTTTTTTATCTTAATTCTTAGGCTTTTATGTGAGGTTATGAATTATTTTAAAATTTTAGTTATAACTTGTTAGTGGGGTAGAAAATTTATTTTTATCCTAAGAGCCTAATCGCTTCTTAGCCACACAGCAATCACCAATCATAAAAAAATTATGAATAGATTTGTTATTTCTAATGTGTAAGCTAAACAAAATATTCAATAATTTTATAAAGCTATCATAAAAGAAAAGAAAAGATCTTGGGGTATGTGTACAAAAGAAGTGTGGGTAGAGCTCTACCCTTATACATCGTATAATGAAAGAATAATTACAATTAAAAATGATAAGTGTTATGGGGGTCTTCATTCTTCATCCTCCATTCTTCACTCTTCATCTTTCATTTCTTCATTTTTGATTTGCTCCATTTCTTTCTTTTTTTTGGCTTAATTGGGATGTTGTTTGCTCTAAAGGCATCACATGGTGTATAAGATGGTATTATAATCGATGTTCATCCTAATCTCTCATAACACTTATCCTAATGCTAATGCAAAAATTATATTAAAAGAGAAGGAAAGTAAATATAGCTACACCTAAAAAATAAGTATTAACTAAACACTCCATACACAACCCAAGCGTTATATGAATAATTTGGACTTAGCACCCACATGGGTAACCAAGTCCACTGTCCTCGAAGCTATGCTTAGGGCTAAGCAACACCGCAAACATTTATATTTTATTACAATGGCCCCTTTAAGCATAACCCTTGCTAAAACTTGATTTGGCTAATATCGATAATATTAATTCACGCACATACACCCTAACATCCGTCTAAAATAATACATCACAAAACTAAACATTCATCAAACCATGCACCACCCTAACATTAATCTAGAAATGGTGAGTTAGCCTAATGCCCATGTGTTAAAGCTTGTGTGGTATGTCCTAACAAAACTTTAGAGTTATGATTTGCTAAGTGTGAGGGATTTAATTTATAAAGGGTTGATTTTTCTTTAAGTGGTTTAGTTTATTTGAGGATTAATATTTTCTTTTGTTTCATATAGCACTTAGCAACTAAGTGTTATAAAGAGAAGAAAGAGAGGGACTCTCTCTTTATCCCTACCTTAAGTCATTTCTAAGGTAAATTAATTAGCTTTCCTTTAGTAAATGGTTTATTATGTGTTTTAATTAACCCTAAGTTTAGGTTCATTCTAAATAACCATATTCAATAAGAAAGGCATCTTAGGATTAATTAGGATGGATTACTATCACATAACACACATTCATTTATTTCTTTCCATCATGTATATTATGCATATGAATAATCCTAAGCATACATATACATATAAATCTTACCACTTTGATGATGAATGCAAATAAGTGTATTTGGAAATTTGAATATTTTGTTGATTGAATTATGAATGCATGTCTTTATTATGGAGATAGAGAGATTTTTCATCCATTAGCTAAATACACATTTACATGTATAAAAGTTTTAAGTGAGTACGTCGCCATTATTTTTTACACCAGGGGCGTAAGGTACATGACCTACTTAGGGCTACTTAAAGCCTCGCAGCACTGAGATGTCCAGACTAACAAACCACTTTCCTTAGATACATGTAAATGTATGAATAACTATAAGGATAGGAAAATCCATGCAAAAGTTATGTTTTATTTCTTTGATTTTTTTATTCTTATTCATTGGCCACATCATACATATGTGTAAGAGTTTTAAGTGAAATTTTTATTTTTTACATAGCGTAAAGACAAGATCTACTTAAAACTACTTAAAGCCTCGCAACCCTAAGATGTCTAAACTGATGTACCACTTTTCTCAAATACATATGAATGTACAAAAGGAACCAAATGAAAAAGGAATCATGTAGACAATTATGTTTGATTTTGTTGTATGATTTACATGTGTGATATGAAATTCTTCCTAAGTCTTAACATGGAGATGCATAGGAGCATATTTAGGCAAGTGTTGTGTTCTTTTCAAATGAACTATACACTTGCAAATCCTATATGAATCCATATTTAGAGAGGAAAAGAGAACATCATATTACACATCTTATACTATCATCACATACAAGCTTATAGATATTTGTAATTAACATTACTTCATTTATAATAATTTATTTATAGGTTTCGAAAATAGTTTTTGGTTTAATAGTGATAATAGCCACTCATATTTTTAAGTCAACACTTGTAATTTGACATAAAAGAAAATATTTCATTTAATTAATTTCAAAAGAAATGAATGCATGATTTCATATGGCAAGCAATATTTAGCATGATTGGAAAAAAAATAAAGGAATGTAAGCACATGATTTCATTCACCCCAATTAATTCCTAAGGACAATCATATTAAATAAGGCTATTTAAAATAAACCAAAATTCTTTAAAGACATTTTTAACTTTGAATTTGATTTGATTTAGGAAATGTGTGAGAGGTTTGCTAATCCTAGCCCAATTTCCCATGTGTGAATTAATTTGGTTTAATGAAAAATATTTAAGTTGATTTTATGTTTTAATTAGGTTAATGTATGAATTAAATGATTTAATTAACACTTACCTATATCACCTTAAGTTAACTAATTAATTACTAATAAGACAATATGATATGCAACCACATGAAAAGTAAATTTGCAATGCTCCTAAGAAATGAAATGGGTATAATGCAATTGGCTTATGATTAATAATTAATTAAGCTTAAGGGATCTCACTTAATTACTTTTATGATTTTCTCACACATATGAGCCAACCATAATTTCATTATCTTTCACCTTGGGTTATTGAACACCCAATGAGCTACCCAAGATCAATTAATGGTTGCTAAAGTATGGATGAATTGATTCTTAATTTTAATTTCATTAAGCCTTTAATTAATTGATTAAACATTTTTTTATGTTTTAATTTGAATGATGAAATTAACTTAGGGAAAAAGATCAAAGGAAAGGCCCCAATCCTAATCCTTAAAATCATTTAAACATCCATTTAGATTTTGATTTCCTTATTTTTAAGATTAATCACTTAATTAATCAATTAAGCATTCCATTAACCATTAATTAATTTGATTTTTTTAAGATAAAGAAAAATTAGGAAATGAATTAGGAAAAGCCTCCCCAATCATATCCCCTAAGTTATCTTACTGTTCAAGAGAGGTGATTATATTTAAATGATTAAATCAAGTTATTGTTTATTCATTAATTATGATTAATTGGATTAAAAGAGTGATTAGGGCTTAATCAAGTGATTTCCCTAATTAAGCAACCAATAAAATCTCAAACAAATAGGAGAGGCAGAGATCATCCCCCTAAACATCCACAGAAAATTTCAGATTAATTGAATGCTTAATTAAAGTGTAATTAAGCTAATTATATTTTTTTATAAAACTTTAATTAAGCTTAAATAATTATTCAAAATCTATTAATTATAAATTTTCTAGATTCTACTATAAAATATCTTCAAAATGAGCCTATGTTTGTATTTTTTGGATTTTTTTACAATTAGTTATGATTTTAGGAAGTTTTAGAATTAAAAATTAATTAATTAGCACTAATTAAAGCTTTAATCCCATCAAGCCACGTGGCGGCTGATGTGCTGCACTTTCCATGTGGCTCAATGAGATTGACTATTTAAGTAGTCACATCCGTCTGACTTGACGGAGGATCTTTTTTTTGTGGACCGTCGGATCAGATCGACCATGATTCAATCCATAGTTTAGGAAAGAATCTAGCAATCGAGATTTGATCGAGCCATTCATCCCAATCAAGATGGATGGCTCATGATTTATCTCATTCTCGAGCAAGAAAGGCAGATGTTGTCCATCTTCCCTTGTTTGATCGAGCTCACCTAAGCTTGGATTATCTCCAAACTCTTCCCACACCTTTGGGGAATGGAGACACACACATCCAACGATCAATTTTTCATGAAATTTGAATTTACTTCATAAAGGACCAACCCACTTTTTCATATAAAGCTTGGTTTAAGAAATTACCTCACCGGAGCTAATGTTCAGCGGTGAAATACTGGAGGTAGCTTCACCTGGTTGAGGCGAAGCCCTGTTGAAGAGCTTTGAGCTTGATTTGGTATGGGAGGCTCTGTTGACCAATCTACGCACATGAAGGTTTCAACTCCGATCAAACTCACACCTTCGGCCACTTGGGAGCTTGGGAATTAGTTTCATTGACTTGATAGGGTATGGTGATGGTATAACTAAGAGGAATTGAAGTTTGATTTTGAAATGAGGGAGTATTGCTCAAGATTGGGATGCCCTATTTCAACTTTGCTCGGGAATGTGCAATAACGAATGGAGAGGGCTTGGGGATCCTTGGAAACACTCTAAGGGGCTTTGAAATTCACTTAAGAGAGCTCACAATGCAAGTGTGTGTGAAATCATGTTCTATTGAGGGGTATACCCCTCAATTTCCCATCATGGATGGATGGCAGCGTGCACACATTTTGCATTAGCTCACCGCCGTCCGGCGTCCAGACTTGTCTCCATCAAGTCGGGAGGCATGGATGAGGCGAATGATGGAAGGCGCCATGGACGATGCAAAAGCTTGGATCCAATGGGTGCTCAGTTTAGGTTGGAGGTGAGTCAACTCACCTTCTAAAGGTCCTTGGCTGACCTAGGATGAGTTAGGTTAGCTAGGTAGGTCAGGAGAAGGTTCCATGGACTAATGATGGCATGGGGATAGAGTTGACTTTGGATCCAATAGTTTTAAGATTTAAATCCTATGGTTTGATGGCTAATCCCCTTGGTGGGTCCCACTTGGCTTTTGGTCTAATTTGTAAATGAATTAGGACATGTTTGGATCGGGTTTGACTAAGTCCTAGGGTCTCATAAGTTGGTTTGGAGTGATTTGGCTTGGATTGGTCAAATGGGTTTCATTTGGGCTAGGTTGGGTTGGGTTGACCAATTGGTCAAATTGGGTCAAACCATGGCTTGGGTTAGTCTCGTATGATGATTTGGGATGTATTGGTTCAATTAATTTGGATTGGTTTGGTCTAGGTCTGGATTTGACTCATTTGGATTCAAAAGGGTCAAATTGGTCAAGTTGACCAATTTGACCAATTTGACCAAATTAGTTTGGGTTGGGTGTTGAGTCAAGTTCAATTGGTTGATTGTAGGCTTTGTTTTGTTTAATTTAGAATTAATTTGAATTTTAGTTAATTTGACCTTTTAGGTCAATTTGGGCTAGGTTGGGTCAAGTTGACCAATTGGTCAACTTGGGCTCAATCAGGCTTTGGTCAAGTTCAATAAGTGATTTGGAATGAACTTGAGTCATTGGATGCAATCAATTTGGATTAAATCATGATTTTACCCATTTTAGTTTTATAGGCCAATTTGGGTCAACTTAGGTTAAGTGGCCAATTATGCTTGGTTTGGCTTGATGGCATGTTCAATCATTGATTATAAATGGGTTTAGGCCAATGGTTTTAATCAATTTGGCATATGATGGATTTTTTAGTTTGGGTTTCATTTGGGCTAAATGTTGACTTGGTCAAAAGGTTTGATTTGGTTTTACAATTGATTTGATCACCCCATGATGATTGTTGATCATGATTGAAGTTAAGATAGGTTTAGTTCAATCCAATTTGGGTTGGATTAGAAATTGGCTCAAAAAGGTCTTTTATGTCACTTTAGGTCAAGCGAGCCTAAATGAGTCAATTGGCTTGATCAAGGTTTGATTCAAGTTTAGTTGAACCCACCTATGAGCTAAGGATTGAAATATAAATCCAATTGCAATTGGTTTGGAGCCAAATGGGTTTTGATTTATATGACAATTTCAAGCCAAAGGGGTTAACTTGGGCTTGATTTGAGTTAACTTGGATTTGGTTTGATAATGGTTGTTTATGTTTATATTTATATCAATGATTGAAGGAATGATTGAATTATGAAGAAATTCATGAGTTTTGAGTTGATTTGGGTTTCATTTGGCCAAGTTCAAAAGTTTGGCTAAAAGCTAAGGCTGGGAATTTGATTTGATTTGAGTTTGATTTTGGTCATTTGAATTTATATTTCATTTATATTTGTGGATATAAATGAAGATATAAATGGGTTATGAGAAAATCACTTGAGTTTGGAGTGATTTGGAAGCAAATTTGATTAAGCTTTGGGATGTAGGTTAAAAGGGCTAACTTGGATTTTGATTTGGTTTGATTTATTTTTGGTCATTGGTCATTTATATTTATGAGTATAAATGAAGGAATGATTGATTTATAAAGGAATCAATCAAGCTTGAGTTGGTTTGAAGGAACTTTGGCTAAGCACATGAAGGTGATTCATATGGCTTAAGAAGGGTCTTGATTTGGTCTAATTCATTTTGATTTGATTTGAATGGTTTGAATTTGGATTTCATTTATATTTGTGAATATAAATGAAGGAATGATTATTTTATAAAGAGATCAACCAAGCTTGACTTGGTTTTAAGGAGTTTTGGCTAAACATATGAAGGTGGTTCATATGGCTTAGGAAAGGTTTTGAAGTTAATCATGGACTTCAATCATTTGGTGTTTGGAATTGATATATGATTTGGAATTTGATTTGAGATTGAATTTTATAATTGAGAAAATCAATTGGATTGGGGTTGATTTGGATTTGGTTAAGGATAAGTCCATAAGATAAAATCAAAGGGCTTAGGAAGGGATTCAGAGTTTGAATTTAATGATGGATTTCAATCATGGGATAGTTGGATTTGATTTTGAAATTTGAATTTGAAATTTGAATTTGAATTTGAGGTTTGGTTCTAAAGAAGGGAGCAAGGATTGGATTTGGGCTATAGGGTAGGCAAGTCTTCTTAAATCCCTAACGCACAACCTATTCTTATGGCTAACTCTTCTAAGTCTCTAGGATTAAGTTAAGTATTCACCTAATCACTATAAGTGTCTTGAGATTAAGGAACTCTTAGTGTCTATGAGAGTCCTAGATATATGATGAGAAAGTTGAGACCTCACTCTAAAAGTGAGGTCAACACTAAGGCAGTTTTATCTGTCAAAGGATAACATCCTTCTGCATCATATATAATTTTACTAATGTAATAAATTGGTTGTTGCCCTCCAGCCTCTTCACGGACAAACACTGAGCTTATTGTATGAGACGAGATAGCGAGTGTTGGTTAAAAAATTTCTATAAGTCTTTCAAATCTGTGGTGAGAAAAGAAAGATGGCAAGCCTATAGAAATTCATCTTTTTAGGACACCACATCCGTAGATGTACTTATTCAGGTGATCGAGTACATCATCAAAGAAATAGTGTACTATCTCGAGAGATAGAAGTCACTACCCTTTAATGGACCTAATCACCTCAATAAGGACTCCTAAGGATGATGAGTCTACATATGTACCAGAGATTCTTCCCCTACTTTACATGAAAAAGTAAAGCAGGGTTTATTTTACACCGGGTTCGTTAAGTTTTCTATAGGGGCAAGCCCCCATAGTTAATTACATCCTAAGAATGATTCAGAAAACTCGATTAAGGTAAATAATCATTGTCTTTGAAGATGTCAATAGGAAAGGACTGTCAATCGATTAGTTCATTTTTGAAAGATCAAACGGGATTGATCAAAAGAGGGAGTTATTGTCGAAGCCAAAATGGAAGATAAGTAGGAGATGACCATGATGCTAGGATACCTAGCGGGCATCTCAAACTATCCTACAGTTAGGATTTACCTTTTTGAAATTGATTTAGTTTGTTTGAGTTATGTTTTTCATTAGAAATTTAGGACTTATGATTCCTTAACACAAGAGTAAGGAAATGCCTAAGAGGTGAGGAATTAAGCTTATGGCCCTCAAAGGGGAGAAGCAACCTCAGAACTTAAATCTTGGGAGCTTTGGTGAGGGACGAAAGCACAACCTAAATCTAAGGCGAAAAATGGGTATTTGGATTGTCTCCACAAGAGAGGACAAACCACCCAACAGCTTGAACTTACAACCACCTAGGAGTGGCCGCCAATTAACTCCTCCTATGATTTTAAATACATGTAGGCAAGTCTTTATGCTCATGCAGGATAATTAGGTTATTATTTATTTAGAAAGAGACTAAGTCTTTAAACTCACTCCCTAAAAGACTAAATCATGTAAAGGGACATGCTTCAAATGACCTAAATCTAATGCAATTTTAATTTAATTTAATTTTTATTTTTGACAATTATTTATTTCGGGCTAATAGGATTCATTTGACTAAGGCATGAGAAATAA
Organism: Cymbidium sinense; assembly: GCA_021442155.1. Classification (NCBI taxonomy): domain Eukaryota; kingdom Viridiplantae; phylum Streptophyta; class Magnoliopsida; order Asparagales; family Orchidaceae; genus Cymbidium; species Cymbidium sinense. The sequence goes on from CM038218.1 coordinate 3,415,711, forward strand.
GGTTATTGGCCAAAATCGAAGGAGGAGGTGAGTTTCCATCATGGTTCTCAAAGGTCAAGCCAAGTTTCTCGCAAGGTGGAAGCCCTCCAATCAAGAGTGAAATAAGATGTTATTGTGCATGATATTACAAAAGAAATGCTCATCCACTAAGGGTTGCTAATTTTTTTATCTTGATTTTAAACTAGCTTTTGGTGAGGTTATGAGTTGTTTAATTTTATTTTGAGTTGTTAAGTTGGGTAAAAGACTTATTTTTTTCTAATGAGCCTAATCCACATCCAGGCCATACATAAAGCAAGGAAGAAACTAGGGAAAGCATGCCACTTAATGCACAATCTAAACAAATCATCAACCAATTTATAAAACTAATCACAAAAAGAATAAAAGGCCATTGTGGTCAGGCACCACCGCACAAACCCAAAATATCAAATTGGGTAGCCAAGCTCTACCCTTATACAACCATTATAAATGAATTAAATTACAATTAGGCAAGGAATTCATTGTTATGGGGGTCTTCAAGCTTCATTTCTTCATTTCTTCTTTCTTTTTTATCTTCTTTAGTTCCTTCTTTTGGATGGTTGGAGGTAGATGCTCCAAGGCTTCACATGGTGCATAAGATAGGATCTTATGACCAATGCTCATCCTAATCCATAAACAATCATTCTAAAATCCTAATTACATAAATTTACATGAAAAGAAAAAAGTGAAAATCTAACTAACACCTATAAAACAAAGCTAGCTAAAATAAACCACACAAATCCCAAGCATTTATATTGAACTTATCACCCCACACATGGGTGACTAAGTCCACAATTGGATTATGCTTAGGGGTATAAAACACCAAAGCATTTATATTTTTTTTTGATAGCACCCTTAAGCAATCCCATGCAAAAATAGTTAGACTAAAGCATCCTACCATTTATTCTCTGACATACAACCCACATCCTAAAACATATATCACAAAACAAAATAAAATATCAAACCATGCATCGACCTAACCTAAAGCTAGAAGTGGTGACTTAGCATAATGTGTGTGTTTTGAAGGTTTGTGTGGTATGCTTAGCTATGGCTTTAGGTTCAAATTTTCTAAGTGTGAAAACATATTCAACTTAGAGGAGGGTTTCATTTAAGTTGTTTAATTATTTTAGGTTAATTTTATTTCATATTTTAATTAAGTTTAAATGAATATTACAATTAATTACTAAGTTATGAAGAGAGAGAAAGAGAAGAAAACTTCTCTTTCCTTTCCTAACCTAAGTAATTTCTAAAGTAGATTCATATTTTGGTTTTATTTAGATGAATGTTTTGATTAGATCATTTAATTAATCCTAAGTTTAGATGAACTTTAAATAAACTTATTCAAAAAGAAAGGTATTTTAAGATTAAATAAAATAAACCAAAATTCACATAACACACATTACTTCATTTCTTTCCCAACATGCATAACATGCATATGGATGGACCTTAAGCATATATATACATGCAAATGAGAATATTTAACATACTTTATGATGCATGCTAAGTAATCCATTTAAGGAAATTTAGAAATTGAATATGCATGATTTTTCTTAAGTAGAGAGGGTTTCCTTATCCAAATTTTCACATACACACATGAAAGTATGAAATGCGTAAGTGAGTACAATGCCATTATTAACCAAAGGTGTAAGGTACAAGACCTACTTAGGGCTACTTAAAGCCTCACAACCTCAGGGTTGTCCAGACTAATATACGACTTTCCTTAAATATAAACATGTGTATAAAAGAAATGAAATGGAAAAGAAGAATGCAAAAGTTGTATTAATGGATTCATTTTGTTTATGCAATTTATGTATGTATGTATTGGTAGTCCTTCTTAGATGATAGCATAGGGATGAATAGGATATGGAATTAGGTGAGTGTTAGGTTCTTTTCAAATGAACCATACATCTCACCAACTTCCTATTCAAAACTATACCAACATAAGAGAGAAGGGAAACTTATGCTAAGCATACCTTTATAATCTTTCACATGCAAGTTTATAATTAAATATAAGTAGCATAATTTTAGATTTGATATTTGATTTATATGTTTTGAAAATAATTTGAATTTATTAGTGATAATAACCACTCATATTTCTACTTTAGCCAACACATGCAAATTTGACATAAAGTAAACAATTTCATTTTTAAATTTGAATTTGAAAAATATGAATGCAAAAAACCATATGACATGCAAATTTAACATGTTGGGGAATATTCAAAGCAATGAAAGCATATAAACATACTCACTTTAATTAAATATTAAAGACATACTTATGGAATAAGAAAGTTTAAAATAAATCAAAGTGTATTCATTGTTATTTTTATTTAGTTTGAAGTTTGATTTCATCTTAAAATGGTGAGATGAATTTGCTATTCCTAACCTATTCCCAAATGTGTTTGATATTTTTTTTTTAATTTTTAGATAATTAGATCCATTTTTATGTATTAATTAGTTTAAGGTATGAATTAAGTTACTTAATTAACCATTACCTACACCACCTTAGAATAATTAACCAAATAATTATGAGCCAATGAGATGACATAAAAACTCACAAGGAATTTAAATTTGTAGCACCTAATAAGAAAAAGGCCTAATGCAATTTGACTCATAATTAAAGGTTAAGCTAAGCTGGGGTTTAGCTTAATTTCAAAACACCATTTCACACATATGAATTAGGTTTTGATTTTATTAATTGAACTTAGGTTATTAAACACCAAGCATCTACCCAAAGTAGATTAATTAAGTTTTGCAAGTTTTACAATTTTAGAAATTAATTAAGGGGATAATTAATGATTTAACCCTTAATTAAGAGAAGATTAAGGAGGGAAAAGGCTGTTTAGGGAATAGCTTAAGGGAAATACCCCAAAATTATTTTCAAAATTTTCTATCTACTAGATCTGACCTTAATCAACCCTATTCATGGATTAAAACCACTAATCACACCTAAATTATCCATAATTAGATTAAGGGAGTAATTAAGAAGTCTATTTGCAATTCTCCTGATTAAGCCTTCAATAAATTCCAAGAAAATCAGGGGAGGCAGAAGTCATCCCCTAAAATATACTCAAGAAATTTAGGATTAATCAAAGACTTAATTAAAAAGTAATTAGAAAAATAAACTTTCCAATAAAACTCAAAATCAGAGACAAGTATAATTCAAAATCCCTTCAAATTAATTTTAAAATATTCTAAGTTGAATTATATTTCCAAAGAAATTTATTTCATATTTTTAAAAATTTTATTGAGAAATATATGAAATTTAGAAGATCCCTAGATTAATTAAAATTAATTAAAGATCCCTAACTAATCCTATAGCTCACGACGCGATGCGTGGCGGCGTTGGTCAGCGCGCTTTACACGTCATGTAGTGAGGGATTCACTTAAATGTCATGTCAGGGTGGCGGGTGGCAGATGTGCTTTGATCTTTTTCGTCCAATCAAAGATCGGATGGCCAGAGATCTCCCTGCAGTTTTAAAAAGGATATAAGAAATTCTAAACGTGGGAATAATCTCGACCGTCCATCTAAAATGAGCAGATGGATGGCTGAGATCTCCCTAGCTTTTCCCTCCTTGATCAACAGAGGCCATCCATGATCTAGGGAAGATTCATGCTCGAATTGAGCTCGGATTCAAACCAAACTTTACCCTCACCTTCTAAAGCTAAGGACCAACACATCCAACGGTGGGATTCACTTGAATTGAAACTTTTCTTCACAAAGGACCAACACCTCCTATACTAGGTGCTCAAAAAATTCCATACCTCACCTGAGGTGATCACCAATGCTCGATTCCCTTGAAGGAGCTTCGTCTGGTTGAGATGAAGCTGTGTTGGAAGAATGAGCTCTTGAGGTTATGTTAATTGCTCTATGGACCAATTCCCCTTGCTCTGCTTTGCGGCTTTGATTCAAATCAACTTCTCCTTGCTATGGGAACTCCAATGGAAGCTTGGGTGCACTCGACTTAGCTCCCTGATGAAGTATGCAAAGGCAATTGAAGTGGATTTGAGTGAAGAGGATGTTTAGAAATGAGAGGAGCTTGATTATTTTTCTAAGGAAGAAAATCGAGAAAGCATGATTTCAATTCCATCCTAGGAAGCTTAGGAATGCTCTCTGATGGCTCCTAACACTCTCTAGGGCTTAGTCGAATTGAGGAATGATGGATTTGAATTCAATTCGGGGGAGTATATCTCCCCCTTGAAGGATCGGACGACCGCAAGCCATTGTGCCATTTTGACCCAATTGATCAAAATGGGAGGGTTGTTTGATCAGTTAGATGCTTGCACATGGTTGGTTTGAGGCCTTGAGTGGAATGTCAACCTCCCATGTGCTTGAATTTGAGTGGGAGATGGATTTTGAATTAACCATTTTGACCCATGGGATCGGGTTTGGTCTAAGGGCAAATTGGGCTGACCCAAACCCATTGGACTGGGTGCACCACTCTTCATTAGGTCCCCTTGAGCTATTAAGAAAGACTCAAGTGGATATGAAGAGGGTATGACCAAATTACCCATAGATTAGGTCAAAATTTGTTCTATGGTCTAGGGGTAGAATGGTCATTTTGCTGATATTTTACTTTGGATATGTTTTATATGTGGAGAAACTAGGTTTGGCCAAGTTTCATGAGATTTGGAATTCATTTGATAAGGTTTGGCTCATGTTGACCCATTTAGGTCAAAATGGGTCAACTTGAGTCAAGTTGACCAATTGGTCAAATTGGGTCAAACCAAGGGTTGGGTCAAGCTCATATGACAATTTGAAATGTTTTGGTGGCTTTGGTTTGATTCAATTTGCTATAGTTTTGAATTTGGCTCATATGACTTCATTTAGGTCAAATGGTTCAAGTTGACCTATTTGACCCATTTGACCTATTTGAGGTAGGTCAATGGTAGGTTTAGGTTTGGTTAGTCATATGGAGTGGATTGATATCTTTATTTTCAAATCAATTTTGGTTAAGTTCAAATTTGGCTCAACATGACCCCTTTAGGTCATGTTGGGTCTAAGGTAGTGCTGTTAGGTCTAGTTGGCCAATGTGGTGTTTATTTTTGGGATGTGGGATACCACGCAGATCTTAGGTGGTACTTATTGAAGTGATCAGGTATGACATTGAGGAATGATGTACTATCTTGAAAGATAAAAATTATCACTCTATAATGGACCTAATCACCTAATAAGGACTCCTAAGGCATGATGGGTCTTTGAATATACTAGAGATCTTTCCTCTATTTTACATGGAAAAGTAAAATACGATTTATTTTAAGCCAGGTTCATTAAGTTCCCTATGGAGGCAATCCCCCATAATTAATTACATCCTAAGGAATAGGAATTCCTTAAGAATACTCTCGATTAAAGTAGACAATTAGGATCTCCAAAGATTTCAAGGTTAAGACTATCAAAGGATTGGCTATTTTAGAAAATCAAATGGGATAGATCAAGGAGAAGACTTATTTTAGGAATCCAATAGGAGGAAGTAGGAAATACTCATGATACTAGGAAGCCTAGTGAACATTCCAATCTACCCTACATTTGAGCTTTATATTTTTGAAATTAAAGAGAGTTAATTATTTGAGTTGACATTTTATTAGATTGCTAGGGCTTATAATTCCACAACATAAGATTGTGAAAATGCCTAAGAGGTGAGGATTTATGCTTGTAGCCCAAAGAAAAAAAACTACCTCAGATTCCTAAACTATGGAGTCTTTGGTAAACAAAGCGACTAAATCTAAGAAAAAATGGGTATATGGTTTACCTCCATAGAGAGAATAGACCACAACTGGACTTATTACTGGTGTGACCTAACTTCTCCTATGCTTTAAATCCATGTAGGCAAGTCTTATTCTTTGCAAGATGGCTAGGCTGTTCATTTAGAAAGAAAATTAAATCTTTAGACTCACTCCCAAAGAGACTAGAGCATGAGTGATATGAATTCATGACTTAATCTAATGCAAATTTTATCAAATTTATTTGATTCTTTTTGAATTTTTGTTTTGACACAAGCTATGAGATTTTGTATGCCTAAATGCATGAGAATTTGATTATGGACCAAAACAAGAGAGAAAGGGGTGTCTTCCACCAAAGGCTCTCATAGGTTAAGCCTTGATTCTCTAGCAAGGATGGAAGTCCCCTCTTAACAAGAGTAAAATAATATGATATACATGATATTATACATTCAGCCATCCAGCTAAGGGGTTACTAAAAATTTTATTATCTTGATTTAATTCCTTGGCTTTTATGCAAGGTTATGAGTTGTTTTGAAATTTTAGTTATGAGTTGTTAATTGGGGTAAAAAAATTAATTTCATCCTAAGAGTCTACCACATCCAGGCCACACATTTAAGCATCAATCATAAAGAAACTATGAAAAGCATGTTGTTTTAATGCGCAATCTTAACACAACATCAAATAATTTTATAGACTACCGTAAAATAATAAAGGCCCGATTATTGGTCGGTTCCATACACCAGAAAAAAGAAAAAAAATGGGTAGCTCTACCCTTATACAACTGGATTACAAAATAATATACATGCTATGGGGTCTTCATTTCTTAATTTCTTCATTTCTTCATTGTCTTCTTTTGATTGATTTGCTAATGGCATCACGGGGGCACCCAGGGGTAAGCCTTCACTTGCTCATCCTAATCCCCCATAGCACTAATCCTAATTCCTAATGCAAAAATAACATCAAGAATAGGAAAGGTAAATCTAGCTACACCTGCAAAACATATGTTAGCTAAACACACCATACAACCCAAGCAGTTATATGATTAATTTGGACTTAGCACCCACGCATGGGTAACCAAGCCCACTTGTCCTAACATGGGTTACACTTAGAAGCTAAGCAACATGTACAACAAAAGCATTTATATTTTTATTATAGCGGCCCCTTAAGCATAACCCCCTGCAAAAAATATGATTAGGCTAATAACGACCTAACATTCAATCTACGAAACATACACCCTAACATCCAGTATAAAACATTACATCATAAAATAAAACACAACATCATACATACAACGCCCTAACTTAGCACTAGAAGTGGTGACTTAGTATCCTAATGTGTGTGCTTAAGGCTTTTGTAGCAAGACTTTACTAGGCTTCTTTAGTTCAAGTTTCAATTTGGAGTTTGAATTTAAATTTTACCTTTGTGTGATTTCAATTTAAATGATTTAATGATTTACTTTTCATTTTTATTTTAATTTTATTTGGTTGAAATGATGTTTAGGTTCTCAAGAATGAAGAGTAGGATGAATTCCATCTGTAGACAGAACTCATCCTATTCTACATCCTAATTCCTAAAGAATCTAACTAAGGTCCTTAAATATCTTAATTAGCCCATTTGAATTTGTGTAAATTATTCGATTTGATTTATTTGATTCAATTTAGAATTTATAATTTGAGTTTATTTAAGTATTTGGTTGATTGATTTTGGATTAGATGTTTTAGTTTAATTGCATCTTGATAATTCAATATCCTTAATATCTAATGAAGTTTAAGTTTGTTTAAGTTCATGTGTTTTTTTTGGTTGATTAATTTAGGATTAGATGTTTTGATTTAATTAAATCTTGATAATTCAATATCCTTAGTATCTAATGAAGTTTAAGTTTGTTTAAATTCATGTGTTTTTGGTTGATTAATTTTAGATTATATGTTTTGATTTGATTAAGTCTTCATAATTCAATATCCTTTTTAAATTAATATTTAACTCTTTTCTTTGATTATGGTTATGTGATTTAACTTTAAGTTTATTTAATTTGATTGTGGTTCATTTATTTATAGTTTGATTGGATTAGATCAATTGAGATTTTATTTTGATTTTTAATTGGGTTTGATTCTTTGTAATTAGGATTTTATTTTTAATCACATCCATTTGTCATGTTCATCAAAGTTTGGTTTGTATTTTGATTTCATACATTGGATAGTTGATTAGTTTATCTTATTTAAGTAGGTTGAATGAGATTTGATTGTATATTAAATTGATGAGAGTCTTTCTTAATTTAACTTAATTTGATTTAATTTGATTTAATTAGCTTTATTGGTCTATGGGTTTGCTTAGGTTCAATGTGATTAGTTTAATTAAGAAGTGTATTTATGTTAATTATAAAGGTTTATTTAATTTTCAATTTAGTTTCATATTTGTTTAGACTAATGATGTCATTAATGACTTAATGGTTTAGGTTTAATTTAGGTTTTGATTAGTATTTATTGCATTTTGATTGATTAAACTTAAGTTTAATGTGATTAATTTGATTAACTTAATTAGCTTGTTTAAGAGATGTGATTAATTATTAAATTAAATAAAGATTTATTTAATTTCATATTTATTTAGGTTAATTATGTAATTAATATGTTAATGATTTAAGTTTAAATTAGGGTTTGATTAGCATTTAATTGCATTTTATGTTTGACTAAGCTTAAGTTTAATATAATTAATTTAATTGACTTTATTAGTTTATTTAATAGGTGTAAATTAAATTAAGTAGATAATTATTTTATTTGAATTGATTTTAATCTGATTTATAAAGTTAATTTGATTTATTAAGATGATGGATTAATTTATTAAGTTTGCATTAATGAGATGATTGATTAATTAAGTTTGATTAAGGGTCAATTAAAATTATTGGATTAATTAAGGGTTTATTTAATTAGAGATGAATGATTAAATGATTTAGGTTTAATTTAGGTTTTGATTAGTGTTTAATTGCATCTTAATTATGTTTGATTAATTTTAGATTTAATATGATTAATTTGATTAACTTAATTAGTTTACTTGAGGGATGTGATTATTAAATTTAATTAGGGATTTGATTTAAGCTTAATTTTAGAGTTAGCTTTAATATAACTTATTTAAATTAATTTTATTAATTAAGATGATGGATTAATTTATTAAGTTTACATTAATTAGATGTTTGATTAATTAAGTTTGATTAAGGGTAATTAAATTTTTAAAACATTAGATTAATTAAGGGTTTGTTTAATTAGAGATTAATGACTTAATTTCTCACATGTGAGTGATTTGGTTTAGTTGAGTGTTTTCCTTAAGTTTGATTTGATGAAAGGATTATTACCACTATTGTTATTAAGTGAATTAATTATTGTTTGTTTCATTTCAATTAAGTTTGATTATTTATGATTAGAGTTTTATTTGATTTGATTCATTTATTATGTTTGTTTGATTTCATTAACATGTTTGATTTAGTTATTAGGTTTAAATATTTAATGGATAATTAATTATTTCATTCCAAATGGATGTGATTTAATCATATGTTAATTAAGTTAACTTTTAATTTTATTTGGTTTAATTTGATTAGTATCAAATGATTAAAGTTTCCTAAATTCATTGTGTTTTGAGTTTGATTTAAGATTTAATCATTTAATTGAGTTTTATTAACTTAAATAGGTTTAATCATATTTAATTTAATTTTCCCTAAGAATGATATTTCTCTGATTTGAGATTTGATTAACGATTGCTTAAGTGCTATTTTATTTCCAATTTTGATTAAATATTTAAATTATTTTTTTTAAGATTATATTTTAATTGATTAAATTCTAACCTTAAGTGTTTGTTTGGGGTTCATTAAGATTGAGATCACATTATTTTCTTAAAATTCTTAGATGTCAATTGAAGTGATTTAAGCCATTTTGAAGATTTTGTAAAAAATTTTTTTAATTTATTTTATTAAAATGAACAATAATTTCAAAATTTAATTTCTCCTAATCAGAAGTCCTTTTAATTTGAACTTTTTATGGTAGGTGTGTTTAAATTATAGTTTTAATCCCTAAAAATTTCAACTTAATCTGACTCATATTTTTGGTTTAATTAATAAAATTTGATTTTTACTAAAACTCAAATTAAGCTCACAATACTCAGTAAAATTTTAGGATTTTGGGTTTGTTGGATTCCTTTCAAAAAGACAAATCCAAAAAATCCTTGTTTGTAATTGTTGGTTAATTATTTTATTTTCTATGAATTTTGGAAATTTCACATGATTTAAATTATTATTATTATTATTTATTTTATTTTATTTTTTTAAATGCGGTTTGGGTGGGACGAGACTCTCCTTTGGACCGATCTAGATTGGACGGTCCATTCATCGATCCGTCGCGATCGATCGCTGATCGAGCGCCGATGCGTCGCGGCAGCGTGATCGACGATCCATTCGGTGATCAACCGGATGCGTGATCAGCGTCGATCCTCAACGACTGATGGTCGGATCACATTGATCTGATCGCGTCCATCCGGCCATCCGATCTCCACCGCGAGATCGGGCGTCGGTGAGCCACGCTAATGAATAGTGTTTTCAAGGATATTTTGGGAAAAAAATGAGGGTTTTTAAGCCAAAACTTGTCTAAATGAATCCATTTTCGTGCCAATTCGCATCGAAAAATTCTATTTTCTAATTGGGATGATTTAAAGTAAAATCTTGGATTCTAAAATTCACGAAATTTAATATAAAATATGTGAAATCCTAGGGTCGTCTATGGTTTGATGAAATTTACCTCGCTGGGGATGATTTTCGGTGGCGGTGAAGATCCGAGCGAACTCCTAAGTATGTGAGGAAGCTTTGGAGTGATCTTACTCCCTTCGTCACCTTCTCCGATGTCTATTCATGGCAATTACTTATATTTTTTGAGCTCAAAATGGCTCAAAGAAGTGGGGATGGGTTACCTTTTGCTTTGGGGAGCTTTTGGAGGTTGAATGGTTGTGAGAGGAAGAGATCTAAAGCCTCATCTCCCCCTCCTTCTATAATGGCCAAAAATTCAATATTTTTTGAATCTTTTGGCTCCAAATTGATTGCCATATTGTTAGGGTGGTTGGGATGGATGCTAGATTGATTGAGGACTTTAGATTTTTGCTCCAAAGTCCTCCCTTGCTACCATATGATCAGATTTATTCAATGCAAATGTTGGGGATGAGTTAAGTGCATGTGATGGGGGGAATTAAATGAGGTTGGGTGGAATCCTATGTGGGGAAGGATTCATGAGGGGTTTAAATGGGTTAGGTTTGTTTTGGGCTGATCCTAAATGGGTTTGTGTCTGGTTTAATCACCCCCAATGGGTTTTGGCTTGGTTTCAAGGGATTTGGCCCAATTTGGGTCATATGGGTCATTTTGGGTCAAATTGACCCATTTGATCAAAATTGGCCAAATTAGCTTAGTTTATGGGTTGATTCATGTTCAATTGGCTAATTGAAGATGAATGTGGCCTTTGGTTTGAATTAATTTGGATTTAATTTAGGTTTAGGCCAAATTGACCCTTTAGGCCAATTTGGGCTAGGTTGGGTCAAGTTAACCAATTGGGGTTGATTGATCAAATTAGGTTTAATGATGGCTTTGGTCAAGTTCAATAATCAATTTGGAATGAACTTGAGCCATTGGTTACAATCAATTTGGGTTAGATCATGATATGACCCATTTGGTCCTTTAGGCCAACTTAGGTCGATTTGGATCAAATGGCCAATTGGGCTTGGTTTGGCCCAATTGATTACAATTGATCATCCTAGGGTGATCAAAAATCATGGTGAAAGATTTTGGTGAGCTTAGTTCAATCCAATTTGGGTTGGATTAGAAGTTGACTCAAATAGGTCATTTAGGTCACTTTCGGTCAAGTGAACCTAAATGGGTCTATTGGTTTGGTTTTGGTTTGATTCGATTTTAGTTGAACTTATATATGAGCCCTAGATTGGAATATAAATTCAACGACAATCAATTTGGAGTCTAAGAGATTTTGGCTCATTTGAAATTTTCAAGTCAAAAGGGCTAGGTTGGGTTTGACTTGGGTTGGTTTCGATTTGATTTGATGATTGTAGGTTTCATTTATATTTGGGTAGATAATTAAATGAATGATTGATTTAAGAGAAAATTTATTAGTTTTGACTTGATCTGGATAGAATTTGGCTAAGTACAAAGAATTGTCTTAAAGGGTTTAGATTGAGTTTGGATTTGATTTTCGATATAGTTTTGGTAATTTGAATTTGGATTTCATTTATATTTGTGAATATAAATGAAGGAATAATTTATTCACAAAGAGATTAATTGAGTTTGATTTGATTTAAGGAGTTTTGGCTAAGCTTATGAATGTGGTTCATATGGCTTTGGAAGGGGTTTTAGGATTTAAATTTGATTTTGGGTTTCAAACATTTGGTGTCAAATTTTGAAATTAGATTTGGAATTTGAATTTGAATTTGAATTTGAGATTTGGTTTGATAATTGAGTCTAGATTTGATTTGATAAAGTGCATCTAAATTGGGTTTAGGCTATGGGATAATTTCAAACCCTAGGCATAGCTAATCTTATGATTAACACTTCTAAGTCTCTAGCTTAGATTAGGTGTTCACCTAATCACTAAATGTGTCTTATGACTAAGGAAATCTTAGTGTCTAGAAGAGTCCTAAGTCTAAGAAGAGGAGGGCTCACTCCAAAGTGAGGCAACAAGGCTTTGGTCAAGTTCAACAAGTGATTTGGAATGAACTTGACCCATTGGTTTGGTTAAATTTGGCTTAGATCAAGTTTTGACACATTTTGACCCTTTAGGTCAAAATGGGTTACTTGGATCAAATGGCCAATTCAGCTAGGTTAGGCTCAAATGTTAGCTTGGTCAAGTTTAAACATAGGTCATGAGTGAACTTAGATCAATGACTTCAATCAATTTGGCCTATGGTGGAATTTAATTATGTTAGTTTCATTTTGGGCTAAGTGTTGACTTGGTCAACCCTTAGGTTTGACTTGGTTTAACCCAATTTGATTGATTGATCATCCCATGATGATTGTTGATCATGATGAGAGGCATATATGAGTTTGGTTCAATCCAATTTGGTTAGGATTATAATTTGGCTCATAAGAGTATTTTAGGTCACTTTGGGTCAAATGGGCCTAAGTGAGTCAAATGGCTTGGTTAAAGCTTGATTTGAGTTTGATTGATCTTGTATATGGACTTATGATTGAAATATAAATTCATTTATACGTGGTTTGAAGTCAAATGGGTTTTGATTCATTTGACAATTTCATATTCAAAGGGTGAACATGAAAGGATTTAGGGTTTGATTTTTTAATTTTATATTGATTTGGTGATTGAAGTTTGCATTTATATATGGACTCATGATCGTAGGTTTGATTGAATCATAAGAGAAAATCAAGACTTTGGCTTGATTTGAAATTGATTTGGCTAAGTTCAAGATTTTGACTTGAAAGGCTTAGGTTGGATATTGAGTTGATTTGAGTTTGATTTTTGGAATTGGTTTTGATTGTTTGAATTTATATTCATTTATATATGTGAATATAAATGAATATATAAATTGATTATGAGAAATTTTCAAGGATTCGAAGTGGTTTAATCATGATTTGGGCTAAGTCCATTAAGAAGGATATAAAAGACTTAGAAACTTTTGGAGTTTGAAGTTTAAATTTTTGAATTTGGTTTGATTGATTTATATTTATATTTCATTTATATTTGTGAATATAAATAAGCATATAAATAAATTATGAGAAAATTGCATGACTTTGAATTGGTTTGATCAAGATTTAGGCTAAGTCCATTAATGGAAAAATAAGGACTTAGGAAAATTTTAAATTGAGAATTTAATTTGAGGTTTGATTTAATTGATTTATATTTATATTTCATTTATATATGTGAATATAAATGAGAATATAAATGAGTTTTGAGAAAATCCCATGAATTTGAATTGATTTGATCATGATTTAGGCTAAGTCCATTAAAAGGGAATAAAGGACTTAAGAAGATTTTAAAATGGGAATTTAATTTTTGCATTTGATTTGATTGATTTATATTTATATTTCATTTATATATGTGAATATAAATGAGAATATAATTGAGTTTTGAGAAAATCTCAAAGATTTGAATTTTTTAGATCATGATTTTGGTTAAGTCCTTAAGGGAAGAATAAGGACTTAGGAAAATTTCATGAATTGATTTGAAATTTTGAGTTTAGTTAATTTGGTTTGAATTTATATATCATTTATATATGTGAATATAAATGAGAATATAAATGAGTTATAAGAAAATCTCAAATATTTGAATTATTTTAGATCATGATTTTGGTTAAGTCCTTAAGGGAAGATTAAGGACTTAGGAAAAATTTGAACTTAGGAATTTTGATGGATTTTGATCATGGGTTTCAATCATAGATTTCAATTATAGATTTTGATCATATAATTGATTTGAGTTTGGAGAAAATTAAATAGAATTGATTTAGAGTTTGATTTGAAGGAAGGAAAGTGAGGAATGGTTTAAGCTAAGGGTAGGAAATTTTTCTAACACCTCTAAGGCATGACCTATTCCTACGGCTGACTCTCTAAGTCTCTAGGGTTAGGTTGAGTGTCCAACTAATCTCTTGATGTGTCTTAAGACTAAGAAACTCTTAAACTCTAAGAGGAGTCCTATGTCTAAGATGGAGGGGTTGAGAGCTCATTCTAAAAATGAGGTCAACAAAGTGCGCCCAATAGGTGTGGTGTGACTAACAAGGACCACCGCATACGTTGGTGTTGACCCAAACGATCAACAACACGAGATCAAAGCAGCAACAATCTATTCCAAGGCATAAAGAATCGAGCTTAGTCAATGTGGCACTACTTATGTCCAGGAGAATCCACTAAGGGATAGCGTGTGAACCTTCCGCTAGGGAAGCATGTTCAAGTCATCTATAAGGGGATGAATGGTTTGATTTGATTCTCACTGAGGAGAAAAAGATTTGATTTGTTCCGCTGGGAAAGAGGGTTGAATTTTTTATTTTTTTTTTGGTTTGAATTTTTAGATAAACCCTATTGATTTGTGATGGGCTGCACTAAGTAGGAGCCAAGGAGGCTAAGACCTAACTGAGATTTACCAATCCAAAGGGGTAGTCTACTAAACACATACTAGGACTAGCCAACTAAAAGGATGCCATTTGGTATGCAGCAGCTACACTAGGAAGATAACGTAGTAGACTTACATCTTCCAAAGTAGAGACCAGTTGATGGGGTAATCTATTGGCAG